>JBAMCP010000834.1:0-34675 GCA_037075105.1 Lissocephala sabroskyi
TTTTATTTTAAGTCGCAATTCCCCAAGGCCTGATAAGCCTTTGTTTTCTTAACTCTCCGCTTTGTAAATCTTTTTTTGCAATAGTCAAGGAATTACTTTGCTTTCTTTGCTCACGAAATGCTTAATCAGCCTTTAGTAACGCCCCCATCCCCTCTTCGTTCTCTTACTCTATTAAGCAAAGCTATTTCAGGCCTTTGTCAAGTACTCTGATTGGATCTGTAGGAATATAAAGTCATGAACAAACGTAATTTAATTTTTAGTAATTTCTTATTAGATCTTCGGAGACGATTAAAGATATTAGGGATTATATTATATTATATATATTAGGATTAGAGGGGTCCCTACTGTTCTATTTTAAACATCCCTTTCGGGTTAAAAATATGTCATTCTGATTCTCTCCAAACTCCTTCTTCTTATCCATAGTTTGGATTTAATATTGGATGGGTCTATAGTATATACAACTCGTGGTTGAAAGAAGCTATATAACTTGATCTTTAATTTCCCATTTTCAAAAGTGATCGGTAAGCAGAGATCTTAGATATTTCACTTTAAGCGACAACCACACTTTTCGTAACTCGGGAACTGAGGAACCGATTTAAATGGTTTTTGATTTATTGGTTTAGTAATTCAAAAACCACAAAAAAAAAGTATTCGAGCTTCGTTTTATTCGGTTTACATTCACCAACGTCGGCTAATTTTTGGCGTCACTTCCGCTTTTTTTTTATGACTTTTTTGAGCTGTTGGTTTATTTTTTCATGTGTGTTTTTGGTTGCCTTCATTTTTCACAGGTGACATAACCCAAAAAGGATACGAGAAGAAGAGGACGAAGCTCCTGCAACCCTTCCTCAAGAAGCATGAAAGTGAGTAAATTGAAACCCGAAAGCTATGATTTCTCGAAATTAATAGCCACACACAAAACACACACCCCACACACACACACACTCGCATACTCGCATACTCACTCATCCATTTACCTTTCCTGTGTCGCGGGCGCTCCTCCCTCCGCCAGTCAACGACTCGGACAACAAGGGCAAGAACCTCCCCCCGCCGCCCTACTACAACATCAAGGATGCCAACAACACTCACAACAACGGCAGCAACGCCGGCAACCTGCCCAGCGATGGTGTCATTGTCTCCAGCGAGGGTTACAGTTATGTGAGCGAGGTGCCCTCGCTGCCGTCATCCCAGCAGCGCCACTCGAAGAAGTCCGAGGGCGGCGGGGCCCCGGGCTACGAGAATATGCGTCCGCAGGGCGGGGCCATGGGCGATCCGGGCTACCAGAACACCCGGGAGCCGAGCGGCTTCCAGAACCCGCCGCCGCCCGCCAACAGCAGCCAGCACCGCCAGCGGCGCACCCAGCGCAAGGTCACCCACAACGAGAAGCGCTATCACTCGGGTAAGGTCACCTCAGCCCGCTCAGATTCATACCAGCCACACCAAAGGAAGACGATCCTTCGACTAATGGAGTTGTTTTTGTGTTTTAGAAGTGCGCCAGGAGGCCGTGCAGCAGGCGCTGGCCGCCTTGAAGACCCGCCCCAAGCCGAGCCTGCCGATGCCCTCGAAGCGCAGCTCAGTGCTCAACCGCAGCCCCGGCTGCAATGACGAACTCGACTCCTCCACCGATGACGAATCCATACCCGAGGAGCTGATCTCACCTGACAAGGAATACAACTATCCGCGCGATCACATCAGCAACAACATGCTGCCCCCCGAGCCCATCATCAAGCCGCCAATCCGTGAGTCATCCATGCAGCAACAGCCGCCGCAGCAGCAGCCGCCGCCACCTCATCACCAGCAGCAGTCGCAGTCGCACCAGCAGCCGCACCACCACCACCAGCAGCATTCACGGTCTTCGCACCAGAAGTTCTCGTCGTCGGGCAGCGCTGCTGAGCGGAGGCCACCGCAGAACCTGCCGCCGTTGGTGAGTAAAGTCGGCAGTGACATCAACCTGACGCGGGCGAGGTCGTGAGGGAAAACGTAACTGAAATTCAATTACCAACCAAAAATGTAAATTACTGTAGTTTTGCTAAACCGTTAGCACCGCCCCATCGCCTCCCCCCGCGCCCCCGCCTCTGTCTGGCATACTAATGAAAAATGTTGTTAATTTCATTATAAAAAGAAAAGTGCGCTCCCCTCTCCCTCAGTCACCGACCCACTCAAAGCCCCAACGCGAGCCTAATGGGCCGCGCGAGCTGCCGTCGTAATCATCGCGGGTTTATTGGCCCGCTGTCCGCCGGTCTGTCCGCCAGCCCTTGCGGATCACTTAACCGCCTCACAAAAGAGCCAAATCAAACAAGGGACGCGCGATTATGCCACACCGACGAGTGGTTACTCTTTGATTAAATAGGAAAATAGAAATGGATCTTGACGATTCCAAGATTTGTGATTTTATCCGAATTACAATAGGATTCTATATTTCTTAATATCCAACTCTGTTTGTCTTTGATCTCTTTATGGATCACCTCTGTGAGTCTTTGCGACTCATAAACTCTTTCTTTCACTCCGATTAAAGCTTAGGATTCTATATTTCTTATCCTGAGGATCAGAGAGTTTCCCTTAGACTGAGTCTCTAAACTGCTTAGAAATCCCTCTTCTTTTAATTAGAGAGATCTTCATAGAATTTCAAACCAATTTCTGTTAATCTCTGTTTTCTTTATAAACCCAAATTTGATTCGTAATTCTCAAGAGATCACCTCCGAATTACTGAGTCTCTCTTTGTCTTTCTTCCTGCAACTTAACTCTTCTGAGTTAGCTCTCTTTCTCTCTCGCTCTCTCTCTCTCTCAATTTCTCTCTCTCTCTCTCTCTCTCCCCATTCCTCTTTATTTCTCTTTAAAGACTGAGTCTCTCTTACTCTCTCGAAGCTAAGATCGATATAAATTCTCCTTATTCCCTAAGAAAATATCTCTGTAACTCTGAGTCTCGCTCTCTCTCCCTGTCGCTCTTTTATTTTGAATTAAGAACTCTCCTTAATCTTTGCGATCCTACGTAAGATTGCATTTATATTGCATTTGCTCTCTAAGTTTCAATGGCTGCAGCTGTTTTCTCTGAGCAATTAGTTGGTCTGCTTTATATAGAAATTCGAGACTTATAGAATTTATCATATAAGATCATTGTAGGAGTTAACTTTGAGGACTTAAAAACAGTTCAGATACTGCATCTCAGAGACAGTTTAATGGAGGCCTCGGCATTTTGTAATCCTATCAGTGCTTTTGCCGATTTTCGCTATCCATATATCCACCTCCAAATCTATTTATGATATGGTAATTGAAAATGTCTTCAACCCCTTATTCCAATTCCGATCTAATTTGTTTACAAGACATTCATTCAGGTACTTGAAAGACTGTTCATAAGGAAACTATATAAAGCCTTGATTCTTCATATCTCTATTTTTTCTTGACCTCTGTTTTACTTTCCCTTCGATTCGACTGCTTTGAAGTCACCAAAGCAGTAAATTACAGATATCTCCCTACCCTGAGATCTCTTAGTCTCCTGAGCTCCTCTTGTGCGTCGCGTCGGTCGCTTTGACCCTTGAAACTCGACTTGGGTTGTTTACGGAGCGTCGAACCCATCGAGTGGAGAGGGGGCAGTGAATTTAGTGTGCGTGAGTGAAAAATCATTTTCCACGCTCCCCGCTTTCTTTCTCGGCGCTCTTCCAATCTCGTTCACTTGTCCATCTCAGACGGGTGTGCGTGTGTGTGTGTTGTGCGCTCGTTGATATCAAATAATTAATGAATCACCAGCAATGAGCGATGCTCGTGGCCGGTGGAGAGCTTCATTGTGGACTGAAATTTGTGTGTTTTCTTTTGATTTTCCGGGGCAGCCAACGTCGGACACCTCGAGCACCGAATCGCCGCCCACAGCCTACAAACGCGACGGGGATTTCTCGGACAAGGCCTACAAGCAGAAGCATTGTGAGTACCCAAAACCCAGGAGAGTCTATAAAAATTTAACTCTTTCTCTCTCCCCAGTCAATGCGCCCGACATAACCCAGTTTAATAACGCCCATCGGATCGCCGATCGAGTGACGCGCTACGTGAACGTCTCGCAGACGGAGCTCAACGATCCGGACGCCAATGGCAAGTGGAAGGTGTCGGCCAAAATCCAGCAGCTCTTGAACACGCTGAAGCGCCCCAAGCGCCGCCCCTTGCCGGAGTTCTACGAGGACAACGACATCGAGCTGGAGATCGCAGCCAATCCCAAAGACCCCAACGCCCCCAAGCCCGAGGGCAGCACCATGACTCCCGTGCAGGGCGAGCAGCTCTCCATCCCGGCGGGTCTCCCGCGCACTTTGGAATGCGCCTTGCAGCGCTATGGAGTGAATTCGTTTAAGAGTTCCATGGCCACTGTGCTGGATCCGAATGGCAAGATTACCACGACCCTAACCTATGGGAAGTTGCTGTCGCGTGCCCAGAAAATCGCCTATGCCTTGTCCACGAAGATCTTCAGCAAGGGACCCGAGCAGGTGACCTTGAAGCCGGGCGACCGCGTGGCCCTCGTCTACCCCAACAACGATCCGCTGAGCTTCATCACCGCCTGGTACGGCTGCATGTTCCGTGGGCTGGTGCCGCTGCCTATTGAGCTGCCGCTGTCCAGCTCGGACACGCCGCCCCAGCAGGTGGGCTTCCTGCTCAGCTCGTGCGGCATAACCGTGGCCCTGACCTCCGAGGCCTGCCTCAAGGGCCTGCCCAAGTCGGCCACTGGCGAGATAGCCAAGCTGAAAGGCTGGCCGCGGCTCCAGTGGTTCGTCACCGAGCATCTGCCCAAGCCGCCCAAGGACTTCAACGTGGGCAACATGCGCATCGAGGACACGGCCGCGGCCTACATCGAGTACACCACAGACAAGGAGGGCAGTGTTATGGGTAAGCCAAGGAAATCCTTCTCCTGATCATTTAATGATTCTTGTGTGTCCTTTCGCCAGGTGTGACGGTGACCCGGGCGGCTATGATTAATCACTGCCGGGCCTTGACCATGGCCTGCCATTATACGGAGGGCGAGACGATTGTCTGCGTGCTGGACTTCAAGCGCGAGGTGGGGCTGTGGCACGCCGTGCTCACCTCGATCCTGAACGGCATGCATGTGATTTTCATACCATACGCGCTGATGAAGCTGAGGCCTTCGTCCTGGATGCAGTTGATCACCAAGCATCGGGCCTCCTGTTGTTTGGTGAAGAGCCGCGATCTCCACTGGGGCCTGCTGGCCACCAAAGACCACAAGGACATTTCCTTGTCATCGCTGCGCATGCTGCTCGTGGCGGACGGGGCCAATCCCTGGTCCTTGTCCTCCTGCGATCAGTTCTTGAATGTTTTCCAATCCAAGGGCCTACGCTCGGATGCCATCTGCCCCTGTGCCAGCAGCTCGGAGGTCTTCACCGTCTCCCTGCGCCGCCCCGGCCGCTCCTCCACCGGCTTCAGCCAGTCGGCCACCGGCCGTGGGGTCCTGTCCATGGCTGCCCTCTCGCATGGCGTAGTGCGTGTGGACAGCGAGGATTCCCTCACCTCTCTCACGCTCCAAGACTGCGGCCAAGTCATGCCGGCCGCCCAAATGGTGGTGGTCCGTTCCGAGGGCTCCCCGGTGCTCTGCAAGACCGACCAAGTGGGCGAGATCTGCGTGACCAGCGGCTCCACTGGCGCCTCTTACTTCGGCCTCGACGGCATGACCAACACCACCTTCAAGGTCCAACCGCTGCTAGAGGATCCCGACCAGGCCAAAGAAGCTGCTGCCGCCGGCGGCACGCTGCCCACGCCCAAGCCCATCAGCGAGGAGTTCTACGTGCGCTCAGGATTACTGGGCTTCCTGGGCCCCGGCGGCCTGGTCTTCGTCTGCGGCTCCCGCGACGGCCTCATGACTGTGACCGGCCGCAAGCACAATGCCGACGACATCATAGCCACGGTCCTGGCCGTGGAGCCCATGCGGTTTATCTACCGCGGCCGCATTGCCGTCTTCAGCATCAAAGTCCTGAGGGACGAGCGCGTGTGCGTGATTGCCGAGCAGCGGCCGGACTGCTCGGAGGAGGAGAGTTTCCAGTGGATGTCAAGGGTCTTGCAGGCCGTGGATTCCATACACCAGGTGGGAATTTATTGCCTGGCTTTGGTGCCGCCGAATCATTTGCCGAAGACGCCGCTGGGCGGGATTCATTTGTGCGAGGCGCGTCGCCGGTTCTTGGAGGGATCGCTGCATCCCGCGAATGTCCTGATGTGTCCGCATACTTGTGTGACGAATCTACCGAAGCCCAGGGAAATGCATCAAGGTGAGAGGGGGCGTGGTTTTTTTTTGATCCTTGGGGATTTTTTTGATTGGCTTGGCTAACTTTCTAACTTTTTGCTGCGTTTTCCGTTCTCTGCCCATGAAAATTCATCAATTGTCTTTCTCTCTCCTCTAACAACAACAACAACCTGCACACCACAACAACTACAACAACAACAACTAAACAACATCAACAACAACCAACAAACAACTTAACAACTTTCATACATTTCTCTTGAACTTTTCTGTTTCTAACCGAATTGCCGATGCGATTTTCGATGTGTGTGATTGAAATAATCTCTTGCCTACTAACCCACACACACACACACACACACACACCTGCCATCCCATCTTTTGCCTCACCCAAACCATAAAAAGGCCTGCAATCAACTGCCAAATTAAGCTCATCATCTGGCTGTGGTATTACAGACACAGGAGTCGGGCCCGCCTCCGTGATGGTTGGGAATTTAGTGCAGGGCAATCGCCTGGCCGTTGCCCATGGCCGCGACGTAGGCATGGCCGAGGACGGCGAGCGCAAGGTGAGTCCTTTCAAACAAACCTTAAGGATTTTATTTATCTTGCTGGTGTTTTTTTTGCAGCCTCAGCTGATCACCGGCGTGCTGCGCTGGCGGGCCAACACTTCCCCGGACCACATCATCTTCACCCTGCTCAACTCGAAGGGTAAACTTGACCCCCCCTAAAGTGCCATAATCCTTATCTAATGCTTCTCCTTCCCCAGGCGCCATAGCCAAGACCTTGACCTGCTCGGAGCTGCACAAGCGGGCGGAGAAAATAGCCGCTCTGCTGCAAGAGCGCGGCAAGATCGAGCCCGGCGATCATGTGGGTGGGTAGACTTGGCTCTCCCCAAACTCAGGCAGTTTCTCTTACTTCTTGCCTCTCCCTCAGCCCTGATCTTTCCTCCTGGTTTGGATTTGTTGTGTGCTTTTTATGGCTGTTTGTATTTGGGCGCCATACCGATCACCATACGCCCGCCGCATCCCCAGAATCTCATCACCACTTTGCCCACGGTGCGCATGATTGTGGATGTCTCGAAAAGCGGCATAGTCCTGTCCATCCAGCCGATTATCAAGCTGCTGAAGTCCCGCGAGGCAGCCACTTCGATTGACCCCAAGACCTGGCCGCCCATCCTGGATATTGACGACAATCCCAAGCGCAAATTGGCCGGCATAGCCACCGTGGCTTTGGATTCCAGCGCTTATCTAGACTTCAGCGTCTCCACCTGCGGACGCCTCAGCGGAGTCAACATCACGCATCGGTTGGTTTCCTTAACTCCCCAAAAGTTTATCCTCCCCACTCACTGTATATTCTTCCCCAGGTCGCTTTCTAGTCTGTGCGCCAGTTTGAAACTGGCCTGTGAATTGTATCCGTCGCGGCATGTGACCCTCTGCCTGGACCCGTACTGCGGGCTGGGCTTCGTGATGTGGACTTTGATTGGAGTCTACAGCGGCCATCATTCCATACTCATTGCCCCCTACGAGGTGGAGGCCAATCCGAGTCTGTGGCTCTCCACACTCTCCCAGCATCGGGTGCGCGACACCTTCTGCTCTTATGGAGTCATCGAGCTGTGCACCAAAGCCTTGAGCAATTCGATTCCCTCGCTCAAGCAGCGGAACATTGACCTGCGCTGCGTGCGCACCTGCGTGGTGGTGGCCGAGGAGCGTCCCCGGGTCCAGCTGACCCAGCAGTTCTGCAAGCTGTTCCAGGCCTTGGGGCTGAACACGCGCTGTGTGTCTACTTCATTTGGCTGCCGGGTGAACCCGGCCATTTGTGTCCAAGGCGCCAGCTCGGCGGAGAGCGCCCAAGTCTACGTGGATCTGCGGGCCTTGCGCAACAATCGCGTGGCTCTGGTGGAGCGCGGGGCCCCCAATTCCCTGTGCCTGATCGAGTCGGGCAAGCTGCTGCCTGGAGTCAAAGTGATCATTGCCAATCCGGACACCAAAGGACATTGCGGTGACTCCCATTTGGGGGAGATTTGGGTAAGTCTGAAAAGGATTTCTGAAGCCTTTAATCATTCTTATTCCTGGTGATTTTTAGGTCCAGGCCCCGCACAATGCCAACGGCTATTTCACCATCTACGGCGACGAGACGGACTACAATGACCACTTCAATGCCAAGCTGGTGACCGGGGCCACGTCGGAGATGTACGCCCGGACGGGTTACCTAGGCTTTCTCAGACGCACGGAGTGCTCGCAGGCTGCCTCGATCCTGGACGAGACCACGCCCAGTGTGGCCAGCAGGGACAGCGACACGGAGTCCTTGAACTCAATGAGCCAATTGCAGTTGAACTTTTCCAACGCCTCCCTGGGCGGCAACTCCGAGCACAGTTTGGTCAGTGGAGCCCCTGGACCTGGAGGCCTGGCCGGCCAGGACCAAGAGCTCCATGATGCCGTCTATGTGGTGGGAGCCTTGGACGAGGTCATCTCCCTGCGGGGCATGAATTATCATCCCATTGACATTGAGAACTCCGTGATGCGTTGCCACAAGAAGATAGCCGAGTGGTAAGCCAGAAAATCAACAAAGGATAAAGGATCTACTAAAGTTTTACCCTCCCCTTTAGTGCCGTCTTCACCTGGACGAATCTGCTGGTGGTGGTGGTCGAGTTGGACGGGAATGAGTCCGAGGCCTTGGATTTGGTGCCCCTCGTCACAAACACGGTGCTCGAAGAACATCAGCTCATTGTGGGTGTGGTCGTGGTCGTCGATCCGGGTTTGTAGTCCCGTTAATTCACGTGTCCTGTTTTCATGATCCTTTTTGCAGGTGTGGTGCCCATCAACAGTCGCGGGGAGAAGCAAAGGATGCATTTACGCGACGGCTTCCTGGCCGATCAATTGGATCCGATTTATGTTGCTTACAACATGTAAATAATAACGATTCCGATAACGATGACGATAGTATTATGAAGACGACGATGGCGATAACAAACATCGTTCAAAATACGTATGTGAAATTATTTATTATTATTATTATAATTTAAAAAAAGGATAACGCAAGAAACTCGAAAACATTCGCGGTAATGAAGAAATTCCAAGCACACCAGTCGCAGTCGCACACAATGAAGATGACGATGACGATAACGATAACGATGACACAATGATGAACATTTTTATAGGACTTTAGTAAAGTTGGACAAGCATTTGTAGCGCACACACACATACACACACACACACCCACTCACTGGCTTTTTCCACAGAACTAAAGTAAAAACTACTTAAATTTAAAACGTAACAATAACTGCAAATAAATTATAATTAATCCATCGATTATCCTTCACTCAATCACACCCATGACATTAAACAATTTTTGTATACAGACGAGAGACCGATGAATGCGGATGATGCCAAAATTTCGGCCGTACGAAACAAGCAAACAATTTTTATGTAAAATGCAATAAACAATTTATATACAATAATCCGTGTGTGTGTGTGTGGGTGTGCGTTGCGTGTGTGTGAAAAGGAACTATGAAGGATTCGCGTTGACATTCCGGCTGACAGTTTGCAGTTCGGTGCCTTCGATTTTATGGGAGCCGCGATCGTACCACCAGCGCAGGATAATCGTGCGCCTGCGCCGCACCACCAGGAAGATCAGCAGGACGAAAACACCCTGCAGGCCGTTGACCATGTCGCACAGGAGCAGGTACACCTCGGGGCCGGGTGAGTAGAAGGTGACAATTTCCAGCAGCCAAGTGACGATCATTATGATGCCCAGCAGGCTGATGCACTTGGCGCTGAAACAAAGGACATTAGAAGCGGTCGGCGGGATGTTTAAGGACACTTACTCCTTCTTGACGTCCTCGTACTTTTGCTGGTCGAACTGCAGGGCCGGGGCGTTGGTGGGCGGCTCCTCCTTCTCGGCCCGCAGGTAGCCGTGGGTCTTGATGCGTTGGAAGCCGAAGAACGAAAAGATCATCACCTGGAAAACCAGAAACCATTTAAGGACATCATCCACAAAGTTTCATATGATCTACTCACCAGGAAGCTCAGTCCCAGTATGGTGGACACCGGCGGTATGAAGTAGCGTTGGGATTCCCTGATGGACTCCGTGAGGCCCTGGATAAAATAGGAGGGCATGCCCGGCAGTCCTTTTTGGACAGTCAGGCCCACGAGTATAGACGGCCCGGTGACAGCGAAGACGCAGTAAATGCCAAAGTTCACATACGTCCAGGATTTGCTCAGCTGTATGCACTTGGGCAGCTTGTACCAAATGTTCAGGATGACATTGCAGCAGATGCAGAAGTACCAGAAAAAGTAGCCGAGTATGAAGAACTGGATGATGTAGCCGATGATTCCCCCCCGGGGGATGCCGTAGATGTGGACCACCGAGTGGACAAAGTAGCCGCAGGCCAGGCACATCGACATCAGGCTCAGGGACAGGCCATGCAGGTTGCGCAGCAGGCGGAGGGTCAAATGCAAATAGGAGACCAGCAGCAGGCAGGGCATGGAGATGAGCATGAGGACGGCCACGGTGAGGGTCTGGCCGCGGGCCAAGTTCTGCTCCACGGAGGTGATGCAGGTGAAGGCGAACATCTTCCCAGTCTTGTCCATGTCCACGCAGTAATCCCGCTCCATGGTGTAGGACTCGTTGCCGTTCTTGTCGATGATCAGGAGCGAGCCATCCTGCAGCACAAAGAACACATCCTCCTCGTTGTCGTACATGAAGGAGCTGTAATTGGCAAGCCTTTGGAGTTGTTGATGCTTTTGTTCCGCTGGCTTTCCTACCTGTTGCACGGATTGCCAATCTCAAAGGGCAAGGTGGTGGTCACCTCCAAATCCTCGATGCAGTTGTCATACAAGACGGCCGTGATGATCATGGGCTCAAAGTTGTGGGTGCCGCTGTCGCACATGGAGTCGCTTTGGTTCTCGCGATAAATGTCAAGGTTCTCGCCCAAAGGACAGCATTTCCTTAAATGCGAGGTGGACGAAGGTTGCGGCTGGACGGCGGACTTTTCCCGCTGCGAGCAGTCGCTGGGCTGGGCCGTTGTGGTCGATACTGCGGGAGGCTTGGCATCGATTGCCCCAAGGGCTGCCACAGGGGCAACAGGTGCTGGTGTTGTGGTTATCGATAACACTGTGGATTTTGGTATTTCTGGTGAACTCGATAACACAGCCAATGGCAACTCTGTAATTGGGTCAGCTAGTGTTGTTGCGTTTGCCGTGTCGACTGCCGGGCGTCCATTGTCCACCTCGTCCCGCCCGCCAGTTGTTTCTAACGACGCCACCGTCGTCGCCGCTGTTGTTGTTGTTGCTGCTGGTGTAATTGGGTTATCAGTGGCGATATTTCCAGGCAAAGGCGCCAATGTGGAGCTGGCGTTGGCGATATTGGTACTGTAAATAATTCATTTATATCGCCTTCTCACTTTACACCGCCTCTTTTCACAGTTATTGCTGTGTTTGTTTACCTGGAATCTGCCGCCAGAGCGCTGCCCCCGCGCAGGAGGTGCCAGCATATCAACGCGCAGACTATTAAATATAATCCCTGGGACTTCATCGTGTTGATTAGATAAACTGATCGAAGGCAAGAAAAGTATCCAATTTTATCCCCGCAAATCAACAACAATCGCTACGAACCTAAATTAAGCTAATTGCCGTTTTCTCTCTTCTCGTTTGCCGTCGTCTGGTGAAGTTGATGGTTTCGATTTCAAGTCCTCGAGTTAAGCATTCTGGGCTACTGCAAGTGGCATTAGAAACATCAACATGGTAACAGTAAAGTGGACGGACTCTACACACACCCACACACACCGGACTGGCCTGATAAACGCTTAATTAGTAATGACCCAACGAATTATGAAGAGCGAATGACGTCATTTCTCTTCTGCGTGTAAGTAAGTGCAGACAGTGGGAAATTAATGTGGTTCCGTTCATTGATCATGTGCGTTGGAGCCTAACGGTACTTGCGTCAAATCTAAACGTTGCTTACTCACAGGAGTGCATTCCCCCACGGTGATCATGGCCTGCGTCATAGCCGATTGCCCAAGTCCAGTTATTTGGACTGATTACAAGCTACAAGACTTTTTATCACCAGACATTGCCAATCACAAGAACACCTCGCTCGCGTTTTTTCACAGGAAACTCTCTGACAAAACCTTTAAAATATGCAATGATAAGTCCCGATAACGGTACTTGCGTGTGTTTGTGTGTGCGGCGGCCAAAGTTAAACCGAAAATTTGTTTATTCTCGTAAAATTAGCAGACGATTTGCCAATACCAAATAACGGTAAGCAAACACGCGGAACGTGTAATTAAAAAGAACACACCCACACACACACACACACACGGGCAGATGATAGCCAAGCCGGGCATTATCGTTTGTTTTGCAATAAATAACTGTAAGCGCACACACAAACAAAGCGATCGGCCACAGGTGCTGGGGCGACAGAACTTTATCTCATGGAGAGACATTGAAATATCGGGAGAATTTATTTGATTTATCAGTACGCACATCGTGATAGGTTGGAAAAACACCCACGTTCTATTAATTAGAATCTTTGACTACTTATTTAATGTATTATGATCATTTACCGGACTCCACGCCGTCCGTTCGATACGACTGGAAAATTAATACTGCCCCTGGAACTGTTATACTTCTACGGTTGTTGGGGCGATAAGATAGCGCAAATTTTATGCAGGGCTGTCGCGTAACCTCAGTCCGCCAACCGGCAATAAAGTGAGTCTAATAAATCGTTTAATTAGCAGGTTAATTTGCAAACAAATAAACGCCGGCTACAAACTTAAAACCCGTTTAAGATCACCGAGCGCGTATATTTAAAATCGTCTTTTACCCGGTGCGGCTATCGGGAAAACCAACCAGGGTTAACCCGGCCCAATAATCGAATGTCTTAAATCGAGTGGACAGTCTTCATGCAAATTTTAGTGAACATACAGCCGCGGCCTAATTAACAAATAAATAAAATAAAATTGTGCCAGAAAACAATTGCCTGGCGGTCAGAATCAAAACTAGACAATGCCTTCGTGGTACGCGTAATAGAAGCAGTTGCATATTTCTGTTTCGAACTCTTATAAATAACAAATACAACTTCGAAAAATAGCTACCTCGGCAGCCCTGGTCCGTGCAAAATAATTAAGCACGCAACCATCGATAGGGTTACTGCGCACGATGCGGATACAACCCTGCGTTTTTTAGTACCAAAAACGATGCCCAGATGTCGCTTGCGGCATTACCAAATAGAAGCGGCGCTGTGATTGGCCGACTGTACACCGCTACCTAAGAGAGGCAAGCATTTGCATATCGATAAACGCCAAATCGTCATCGGTAGATCGGAAGAAATGTAGGTAGTCTCATTGCATTTTGCTAGATTTTTGTTGAATAATTCCATATAGAGCTGTGAAAAACATTGCGAAAATATGCCCCAGTGTGCGAGTTAAGATTGTGCATAAAAAAACCGTGATAACCATGCTCGCGACCACTTTTTTCAAACAAATTCACAAATTTTCGCTTTTTTAAATGGCGGACAATGTGCGTTGGCTTCGGTGGCTGCTGCTGCTCTGCAGGCCCATTGCGTGTACCACACTAAAATCGTGAAACTGAATTTTGCAAAGCGCTTGGCCCCCCAGCATCCTCCAAATGGTTTGTGGCCCTAAACATTTTGGCGCGTTAACAACTAAACCCCCGCATATAAACGAAAAACCCCAGCAATTTGTAAACAAAATATGAAAATGTGAAATCATATCGATTTTTTTTTTCTGCGCGTGAGTTGCGTGCCTCAAGCAGCCGTCGCCGCCATCGACGGGCCCATCAGGCCCACAGTTGCTGGCAATTTGCTGCCGCCAGATAAGTGATTCTCAATGTTTGTTTTCTCCCACATTTTATTGCAGATCCCAAACTAAATATGCGACGTCTGTTTCACTAGCTAAACACAAAACAACAAGAAACACAAAAACACAAAACTCACCCCCAACACTGCGAAGAAACTGTACCAGCGGACGTGCCGACACCAACGCCAGGTCGTGTGATATAAACAATAGTTTTAAGCAAAAAGTGTTCTCCCCGCTAGCAAGGATACAAATCCTACAAACACCATGACTGGCCGCGGCACTCGCAAGCGTGGTCGCCCGCCAAAGACCCCCAACGAGCGCTCCTCCGGCCGCTTCAACTACCAGCTGCTCAAGAAGCCCAAATACCTGAGCGAGGGCAAATCCCAGCCCAGCACGCCGTCCGCCTCGCGCGGCATTTCTCCACAGAGCGACGAGTGCAGTCGGAGCAGCCACAATCGCACCAGCAGAGGCACTGCGTCCAAACGGGGACGAGGACGGAAGACGACTGTCCAGGCGAACACCAGCAGCTATTCGAGTGCGAGGAAAGGTGAGGAATATGAGATCGCAGTTGGCTGGGGAATTTTTTTGAAAGGTTTTAAAATTGCCGGCAAACGGTGAACGAAATTGTGTGATTTCTCAATTTTTAAAGAGATTATTGAAAATTCGAAAAATATCGTTAAGAGTCCTTTGACCGAGAGAGAGAGTGTTTGTGTGTTTGTGTGAAGTTCGAACGAAATTTGTTTTGACGTCCGTCCAAATGCCTGTCCGGCCCCGCTGGCATTTGAAGTTTGATTCAAAGCGCTCAGCACCGCCCGAGGAAATCCGTGGGGGGAAAATGGCCAAATACACGCACACTCGGTTTCGTGGTAAAATCCGCGCTCTTTTCCCTTCAATTTTACTCCATTTAATTTAAAGTTTTCTTGCTTCCCAAGGCTTCGAATCGGAGTACCACTACGGCTCGGATTTCGGCGATTCAGATGACGAAAAGTCCGATGCCGACGACCTGGCCCTGTCGCCCAGCGATGACGAGAGCCTCGATGCCGCCAACGAGTCGGAGTCCGAGTTTTCAGTCTGCAGCTTCACCAACAACGGCCTGGGCCGGCCGCCCAAGCCGCCCAGCCCCGAGCCCATTTGGCTGCAGGAAGACCGCGAATATCCGCCTCTAGAAATACCCGCATCCTCCGAGGATCTGTTCCTCGACAATGTGCACGTCTTGCGAGCCCTCAGTATTTACGAAGTAGTCCGTCGTTTCCGCCATTTAGTCCGCCTCTCGCCCTTCCGCTTCGAGGACTTCTGCGCGGCCCTCGTCTGCGAAGAGCAAAGCGCCCTCCTCACCGACGTCCACATCATGCTCCTCAAGGCCATACTCCGCGAAGAGGACGTCCAGGGCACCCACTTCGGCCCGCTCGACCAGAAGGACACCGTCAACATCAGCCTGTATTTGATTGACGCCATCACCTGGCCGGAAATCCTCCGCAGCTACGTGGAAAGCGACCGAGAATTCGATCGAAACGTCTACAATATCCTCAGTCGAAACGAATATCCCTACACGGGAGTAGAGCATCGTCTGATCGTGCTACAATTCCTGGCCGATCAGTTCCTCACCGCCAACTCCGTGCGCGACGTTATGCTGCAGGAGGGGCCCATCCACTACGACGACCATTGCCGGGTGTGCCACCGCCTGGGCGACCTGCTCTGCTGCGAAACCTGCCCGGCTGTCTACCACCTGGAATGCGTGGACCCGCCCATGAACGATGTGCCCACCGAGGACTGGCAATGCGGGCTCTGCCGCTCCCATAAGGTGTCCGGCGTCAACGACTGCATCCTGCCCCAGGAGAAGCAGGGCGTGCTCATACGCCACGACAGCCTGGGCCTGGACCGCCATGGCCGCAAGTATTGGTTCGTGGCGCGGCGCATCTTCGTCGAGGACCAGCAGGACGGCCGCTGCTGGTACTACTCGACCAGTGCCAAGCTGGAGTTGCTGCTGAAGCGCCTGGACCCCGACGAGCTGGAGATCCGCCTGCACTGCCAGCTCAGCGAGCGCCGGGACGAGATCGAGCGGCAGATGAGGCTCACCGAGAGCATCACCAACGAGCACAAGCACAACAAGCGCACGGTGCTGGAGCTGGAGGAAGAGGCTACCCGCGAGCTGCTGGACAAGGCCGAGCGGCGGGAAAACAACGAGGAAGACGAGGAGGACGAAGAGAAGGATGAAGAGGAGGAAAAGTCCGACGACGAAGGCGTCGATGTGGAGGGGAAAGCCAAGCCCGAGGACAGCAAGATGGTCACCCGCCAGAAGAGCAACCAAATGCACAACGGCACCCTCTACTTCAAGCTGGGCATGGAGCAGGGCTTCAAGAGCTACGTGAATCAGTATGCCAGCAATCCCATAGCCTTGAACAAGCCGCAGCGGAACGAAGAGCGCGACAAGCGGCGGCATTTGTCCCACAAATTCTCCCTCACCACGGCCTCGGACTTCAAGTGGATCGGCATTACCATGGGCACGGCCGAGAACATAGTGACCACCCTGCGGCAAACCCTGATGAACTTTGAATCGAACATAGCCGCGCCGTTTCTGAACCCCAACTGGGTGGTCAACAAGAAGGTGTGGAACAATGCGGTGCTGAATGCCCGCCGGGCCACCGACTTCGCCGCCGTCATGCTGCTCTTCCAGGCCTCGCTGAAGAGCGTGGTCTTCGCCAATGTGTGGCACGAGCAGCTGGGCCACACGGCCCTCCAGCGCATCACCAGCGCGGAGCGCGAGGAGCGCAAGAAGCTGGAGAAGCGCGAGAAGCGCGAGCGCGACGACGAGGAAGAACGCAACCGCCTGGCCTTCAACTACATCAAATACTCGCTGGGCCTCAAGCACCAGGTGTGGAAGCAGAAGGGCGAGGAGTACCGCGTCCATGGCCAGTGGGGCTGGCTGTGGCTGTCGAGCAGCCGGCGCTGCGGTGTGCGGGCCCGGCGGGCCCAGCCGCTCACCCATCACCGCGTCTATGTCCACTACAAGATGGGCGAGGAGCAGGACGTCAACGAGATTGTCCTGGTGGATCCGCGCACCCACCGCTTTATGCTCCAGTGCGAGGCCATGAATGCCGACGGCGATGTCTGCCATTACCTGCCCGAGCAGTACAAGAACGTCCAGGTGGTGGAGGATGTGCAGGAGCCTTTCCAGGGCCACATAGACGTGTGCAAGGCCTTGAGTGCCCCTGGGCGGGCCTTTTACCCGCGGGTGGCCCGCAAAAGCCGCCTGGATGATTTGCTGGAGCGCCGCCAGAAGCTGGCGGACTTGGAGCTGCGACTCGGCCTGAAAACCGAGGCCGAGGGCAAGCCCACGATCATCACCAATCCCACGCCCACGAAGGTCCACAGTCAGACGTATTTGGAGAAGCGGCTGCTGCGCCTGACCGACACCAAGACCGGCAATCCAGCCACCAATGTCAATTTGGACCTGGTCAACTCCCTGGCCAAGCAAATCCAGACGGTGAGGCTGCAGTTCAGCCAGCTGAATCGCTTCGCCAAGACCTTCCGCTGCTACACGAAGGAGTGCAACACCAACTCGAATGCTGTGTCCCAGATCACCCAGAACACTTGCTACTCGCCGCTGTGCCTGCAGAAGGCGCAGGCCAAGAAGGAGCTGCTGCTGCTGCTGCGCAAGGCCCACACGGCGGGCAATGGCTCGAAGGAGACGGTGGCCGCCATTCTGGGGGCCGTCAAGAAGCCCTCGATACTCGAGCAGAAGCTGACCGAGGGACGCAAGGACTCGTCCTCGGGTATGGGCGATGGCGAGGCCGATGACCATAGGCCTGGCGAGCAGGAGGCCCCGCTGGATTTGCTACAGGACTGGGAACAGGCCCGGGCCAATGCCGTCAAGTTCAGCGACGAGCTGATCACCGATTGCTATGTCAAGGACGAGCCAGTCGACCGGGCGGCGGTGAAAATCAAAGACGAGGACTCCAGCGCCTCCGGCCAGGCCCAGACCACCGGCGACTCCAGCACCCAGGACTCCGACAAGATGGAGTACATGGAGAGCATGGACGTCTGCAGCAATGTGGAGATCGAGAGCACCGAGGACTCGCTGGTCAACGCGGCCAGCACGGTGAGTTCGTCGGCCAATAATGAGGATGTGGACATTTTGACGAACTCGCGGCGCAAGCGCAACCAGAAGCCCAAGAAGGCCTACATAGGCACCAAGGATGTCCTGGACCAGACCCTGGACAAGGATATTCCCTTGAACAAGCAGAACCGGCGGTTCCCCATCACCGCGCGGCCAGCCAAGCGCGAGGATGTCACCAAATACGAACGGGAGTACTTTCCCAGTGGCCGTGAGCGTGTTTACTCCTCGAACTCGGCGCGAGGACGTGTGTACCTCCTGAAGGACTCGAACAAACTCTACGATGTGAATGTAAAGTCGGAGGAGAAGCCCGCGCTGCCGCCCGGCAAGAAGGCCCCCTCGTATGCCAGGTACCCGCTGATTTCGAACTTCCTGACCCACAAACAGAAGCGCAGCCTGTTGGTCCTGCCGCGCTACGAGCTGCTGCGCCTGGGCCGCCTGGCCGGCAAGTCCCCGGCCAATGGCTTCCATCATGCGGCCAAGACCAACTCCATTTGGCCGTACCAATGCTCGCGGCCCTTGTTCCGCACCTGCTGGTCCTACAGGACCTCCAACGCCACCACCCTGTCCTCCATAGCCCTCCAGCTGAGGATCCTCTGGTCCTGCCTGCGCTGGGACGACATGATTGCCAAGCCGCCCTCCGGCGATGGCAAGCACCAGGTGACCACCGACACGGAGATTGTGACCCTGGAGCTCCTGCGCCTGCGGCATGCCGGCCGCTACGGGGAGCGCACCACTTACATGCGCCGCAAGGTCATCATACCCTTGGAAATGCCCAAGACAATTAGGGGTAAGTTTGGTTAAAGAATCCTTAAGAAATCCTTACTAATTTGTTTGTTTTCTGCAGAGGTAACGTCAATACGTTCGGGGCTGAGAAAACGAAAGCGCGCAGAGTCGCCGCAGCCCACGGAGCCGCAGATCAGCGAGGAGTGGGTGGACGAGGATAAGCTGGAGTTGTGGGAGATCAAGTTCATTGGTGAGAAGCAGGAGAAGGCGCGCCTGGCCACGGTGACGAGATCAGTGGCCTCGCGCCAGCTGGAGGCCGCCAACGGGGCCACCACCTCGGCCAATGGCACGACCACCACCTCCAGCGGCCGCGTCATCTTGGCCCCCAAGACAGCCGACGAAGTCAAGGACAAAATGGAGCAGCAGCTCAAACTCCAGCGGGCCGCCAACCAGCAACGCAAGATCCTGGCCGCCAGCGAAGGCCAGCGGTCCACCACGCCGGGTAAATTTAACCAGCAAACCCAAAAAAACCTCAACTTATTTATATTCTCGCCAGTGAAAGGTCAGGTGATTGGCAGCCGGCGCGTCTTGGTGAAGAATCCCGACGGCACCACCCGCATTATCCAGCAGGCCGTCACCCAGGTCCAGCGTACGGTGGTCACCCCCACGAGCAGTTCCTCGCCAGTGCCCACGGCCTCGGCAGCGCCTGCTGCGGCCACCACGCCCGCGCCAGCGCCCACGCCGCACAAAGTACAAATCATCCGCGGGCCCGACGGCAAGGTCAGCGTGCGTGGCCTGAATCCCGGCCAGCAGCTGGTCCAAATGCCCGACGGCAAGCTGCATGTGCTCACCACCACCACGGCCGCCAATTCAGCGGGACAAGGTAGGCCGGCTAAGCAACCAACTTAAATTAAAAGCTCAACTGATTTGTGTTCTCTGTTTGCCAGCTGTCAAGGCCAAGATTCCTGTGAAAACCTACGCCAGCCAGACGAGCGCGCCCGCGGCAGCCACCTCACCCAGCGGAGGCACAGCAAATGTGGCCACGGCCGCTGGCAGTTCGGTGGTCAAGCAGATTGTCAAGCACGTGGCCAAGACCACAGTGGCCCAGACCATAGCCTCCGCGCAGCGGCTGACCCTGCCCTTGGCCCAGGTAAAGAACAAACTACTCCTGGCCCAGCAGCAGCAGCCAGGCACGCCGACCATACAAAAGATTGTGCCGAAGGTTCTGAACACCCAGGCAGGGGGCCAGAACCTGCAGCAAGTCTTCGTGCAGCCGGGCTCGAAGCTGGTGGTCGGCCAGAATGCCCAGGGCCAGAAAGTGATCATATCGACGACAGTGCCGCAGCAGCAGCAGCAGCAACAAAGCCAGACGATTGTCCAGCAGCCGCAGCAGCAGGTGGTCCAAGTGCAGCAGGCCCAGGCGGGCGGTGGTCAAGCGCAGGCCCAGCAGATTGTGGTAAGTCAGCCGACCCAAAAAGTGATTCAACAAATCATCAACACCAGCAACACCCAGCAGCAGATTATGGTGGGTGGTCAGCGTATAGTCCTGAGCCCGGGCCAGACCATTGTCACGCAGCGGAGCGTGCCCCAGAGCCAGGCCCTGCAAATGGTCCAGCAGCAGATCCAGGGGCAGCCGTACCAGGCCCAGCCGCCCTTGGTCATCCAGGGCTCGAATCAGACAGTCGGCCCGCCCACAGTTAAAATGATCAAGCAAATTATGGCCCAGCAAACCGCGGGCTCTACCACGGCAGTCTCGGCGCCAGTGGCTGCCCCTCAGGCGGAGGAGAAGCCGCCAGAGGCCGCCAACGAACAGCAGCCGGCCACCCAGCAGGTGCTGGTGCCCAACTCCACGCTGGCCCAGCAGCTGGCCCAGGGCAAGCTGCAGGTGGCCACGGTCAACGGCCAGCAGGTCATAGTCAAGCCGCTGGGCAACAACCAGGCCCAGATTGTGGCCCACATCAAGCAGCAGGGCGACGGCAATGCCCACATCGTGACCAACAACACCGCCCCAGTCAGCCCCCAGGCCTCGCCCGTCAAGCAGCCCCAGCAGCAGCATGTGGTGGTCCAGCAGCAGCAGCAGTTCGTCGAGCAGCCGGTGGTCCAGCAGCAGCAGCAAGTTGTCCAGCAGCTCGTCCAGCCAGCGCAGTCCCAGCAGATGAGCGTGGAGGAAAGTCTCCTCCAGAACCAACCGCCCGGCACGGTGATCAAATGTGTAACCGCCCAGGTCCTCCAGACCGAGCAGGGGCCCCGCATTGTCTTGCAGGGTTTGGTGGGCAACGACTTCACCCCCCAGCAGCTGCAGCTGGTGCAGACCCAAGTCAAGCAGCAGCTCATGAAAGGTGAGTCCTTGAAATCGACTTTGTAGTCAGAAACTAAATGGAATTTGTTTGTCCTGATTTAGCGCAAGAGTCGAACGGCAAACTGGGCGTATTGGGGCCGACGAAAATCTATTTGGCCGTGCAGCCGGAAACGCCGGCGGTGGCGCAGTCGCAGCCGCCGCCGCTCACGCCCGTTCACCAGTCGGCAACGCATCAACAAGTGAGTAGTTTTTGATTGCCCCACCAAATTCTCGATGAGGGACGCGAACGCCCGCCCGCCCCACCGCCCAACTGCCCAGCGAGAACGAACGCACGAGTGTTGCTCCTTTCTCTATTGCCCTCCCCTCTCCGTGCCCCCCTCAAGGACAAAACGAAACAGCTTAAGAGCGTGAAGCGCCCACCACACACACACGCACAACAAACAGCCACACCTGCACCTTTCCCCTCCCCACGCGCCACTCACTCTTCGTTTCCCCAGCGAGATGAGGATTGTTGTTGCTTTGCCGTTATTTATTTACAAATTTATAAGTTTATTTGTTATGATTTTTGTACTCTGTAAAGCCGAAAGAGTCGCTGCCTGCGCTTTGATTGCCCCCCACGCCCACGCGCGCCTCTCGTCCTTACCTGCGCACACACACTTACACACACACACACAAAAGGCTAAATTGCAATTCCAAATGATAAAGAGCATAAGAAAATGTGAAAGAAAAATTGTTCAACTAATTCAGACGCCAGGATTCAAAAAACAGTTTAGTTTTTAGTTTTTACTCCTCTTTAGTTGATTTTCCATTAATTTTAAGTACTCATTAAGCATTTAATTTAATCCTTAATTTTACACACACACACACGCCTACGAACTCACGTTAAGAACCCGAACCATTCTTATAGCCAGACTGTGACCAGCTAGAGAGGCACAACCACAAATACCAAGCCAACAATTCGTTGGTATTTCCTTAGCAATTACTACAAAGAGTATTAGAGAGAGCGTCCCCCCACCCCCCAGGGAACCCCGCTTTCGGTTCCTTTAGTAATCCTTTCGGCTATTTTTTACCTATGTTATTTGTATTTTGTATTTATTTGTAAAGCGCTTTTTGCAATAAAAAGATAATCACAATATACACACATTTATATATGTAGATCCTCCGAAATTGACAAAAACAAAAAAATACTGTATTTTAATTAAGAATTTTGTAAATAGTTTAAACATTTCTCTCTCCCATAAGTTCCCCGAGTGACACGCACACACACACTCGCGCTCAACCAATACACTCACAGACACACCCACACACGCGCTGATTTGAATTGTATAAGAAAAAAAAATACCAAAATACCAAACCGCTTAAATTCTAAGTAGCCTGTAATTGAATCCGAGAGGTCCCTACCAAAATCCTTTTCTCTCTCTCTCTCGCTCGATCTATCTCTCTGTCGACTTTCAACACGCTCGACTAAATACTAAAAAAAATACCAAACCAGATTGAATGTGTGTGAATTTTCGTTTCTGAATTAGTTGGATGATTATTTGCAAATTGGCCTTTGTGTTGACAAAAAGCGCTCGCCTTTCAAAAAATACCATAAAAATACTGAATTTATAACCGATTGTAAGTCTACAAATAACTAAGCTTAGCAACGACAACCGCTTTCCGAAATCAGAGAACTCAGCTGAAGAACCAAACCAACCAACCAATCAAAAAAAAAGAAGAAATTCCATCTTGTAATTTTTTTTTGTTTCGTTGAATTGAATTTGTTTTTGTTTTTCTTAACAACAACCACAAGAAATATGGCTTTAAAAAATACCAGAAAAATACCGCTGAAGAGATTAACCACAGAACACTCACACACACACCCACACACACCACACACACCTACACACAGAGTTTTAGTTGGCTGACAAACGAACTTTATATATTGCGTATATATCCTATATATAAAGAGGCGGCAGGAAAAAATAACAGTATTTTAAAAAAGAAGAAGAAAAAACACAAAGGCTTGAAAATCATCTCATCTAAATCAAAATGAAATTTTACACATGTTGAAAATGGTACGAAATTTAAGAACCCCCCACCACACACACACACTCACACACACACATCCATCCATCGATCACATAATCACCCCTCCCCCTCCCGCAAAAGAAATTTGCTTACTTTTTTTTCCGTTGTATTTGTATTCTTCTAACTTAACGAATCTCAAATACCCTACAATTCAAATTCATGCTGCCACTAAAAAAAAAAAAAAAATACCAAAAAAATGCCAATTTTCGCGTGTCAACAACTACAACTCTGGGTGTTAATCTCTTCGCCGAACTCAACTCAACTCACCACGAACAACAACAAATTCACCACGAACAACAATAACTGTTAACCGATTCGAACACAAAAAAGGTTGCCTGGAATAAGTTCTACAACTGATCTCTGATTAAAGCAAGGTAGGTGCCTCCCCCACACACACACAACACACACACACACGGCCTCACGAACGCCCGGTAACGGTATCTTCAACTAGGTGTCTTCTTCTTGTTTTGTATGATTTTTGTGCTTTTTTTGTGTTGAAATTTTCTAACCCACTAACCCCACTCAGCCCGGTGGCGTGACGTTGCTTTGTGCGGTCCACGGCGACCAGGCGGAGGACGAGGACGACGACGATGAGGAGATCATTGTGGTCTGCAGTCCGCGCAAGAAACCGCCGCCCGCCTGTGCGCCGCCGCCTCCTGCAAGCACAGAGATCGAGGATCCTGCGGTTAGCCTAGTTGAAGAGCGAATTACACAGAGTCCAAAAAGAAGAAGCGCTGGGGAAAACAACCAAGCAAATGCCCAAGAACTCAACTCAATTCCATTGCAGACCAACAACAGCAACAACAACAACACCAGCAGCAGCAACAACAACAACGGCGGCAGCGGAGGCAGCAACAGCAGCCAAGTTGATAGTCCAGCCTGCGGGACCACCGCGTCTGCTGCTGCTGAGGAGGCCGCAAATCCAGCTGACCAGCCCATCGGCCACGCCAGCCACCCACACACGCACACCTCCGACAGCGGCATTGAGCTCGACAATGCCGCCCATGGCGGCTTTACCCAAATTGATAAGAATTGCGCCATCAGCAACAAGGCCGACGACGAGGACGAGGACGACGGCCCCCAGGATGGCCCCGGTGCCCTAGAGGCTGGCAACGAGGAGGACGACGAGATTGCCGGCCTGTCTGTGGTCCAGGACGAGCAGCACACCGAAGGCTTCGTGGTCACCAGCGGTTACATACAAGAATGTAAGTCAAATTGACCAGCCAAAATTCCACATCCTTTTTAATTTGTTTCTCCTGTTTCTTTAGCCATTACGAATGCCTTGAAGCAGGGCAATTTGAGTCCCGAGCTGGAGGAGAAGCTGGTGAACATGCGCAAGAAGCAGGAGCAGCAGAATTTGGGCGACTGGACGCCTCGCTCGGGTCAGGCGGACGGCGCAGCCACCACCTCCAACCGCCGGCGCACGGTGTCGCGGCAGAACAACTACAACGACGATGCCGACTGGAAGATGCGGCCGTCCAAGAGGCCGGCCAATGCCGTGGCCACCAACAATCAAAGCCTTTCAGTGCATAGAAACCACCGCAAGGCGTCGCTGAATGAAGAGCAGCCGCTGGGCGAGCCCAAGCAGGCGCAGCTCGACCGCCACAAGGACCTGCTGAAGAAGAGCATCCTGCGCAAGCGGTCGCTGCTGGAGCGCAACCTGCAGAACGAAATACGCGAGGAGGTCCAGGCCAAGGTGCAGCGGCATGTGCGCTCCATGAGCGTCACCTCGCCCGAGGAGCACAGCGAGAACGAGCGCAGCTATGCCGACGACCGCCAGCCCGAGCACAACTCAGAGCCCAAGCGGTAAGGAGCCACACCCAACCCAAGAATCCTTCAACTAATCCTTTGATTTGTTTTAGCCACGGCAGACCCGCTGGGCTGCGCAGCAATGGGCCGGATTCGGGGCCCCAGCACAGCAGGCCGGGCGTGGGCAGGCCCAAGAAGATCACCAGGAAGCGCGAGAAGCTCTACTGCCTCTGCCGCACGCCCTACGACGACACCAAGTGAGTCACTGGCACCCTCACATCCTTGAGTCCTTAATAAACTCGTTTATTGCCAGGTTCTATGTGGGCTGCGACATGTGCAGCAATTGGTTCCACGGCGACTGCGTGAACATCACCGAGGAGGCCTCGAAGAAGCTCTCGGAGTTCATCTGCACGGACTGCAAGAAGGCCAGGGAAACGCAGCAGTTGTACTGCAGCTGCAAGCAGCCCTACGACGAGTCCCAGTTTTACATTTGCTGCGACAAGTGCCAGGACTGGTTCCACGGTCGCTGCGTGGGCATCCTGCAGAGCGAGGCCGAGTTCATAGACGAGTACGTCTGCCCTGAATGCCAGCGGAACTCGGATGCGAATGCGGCCAACATGAAGAGTCTCACGCCCAACGAAGTCATCGAGCTAAAGCAGCTCATCCAGCAGATCCAGGTAAGCATTTATAAAAGCCAACAAAAGGATTCTATAATTTATATTAACCCCTTGCAGTCCCACAAGAGTGCCTGGCCATTTATGGAGCCGGTTGATCCGGAGGAGGCGCCGGACTACTACAAAGTGATCAAAGAGCCCATGGGTAGGTGGAAAAAGAATCCTTCAAGAAAGATATATAATGTGTGTTTTGTAGATCTCAAGAAAATGGAAGCGAAACTCGAATCGAACACTTACACTAAGCTCGCTGAATTCATTGGCGATATGACCAAAATCTTCGATAACTGCCGATATTATAACCCCAAGGAGTCGTCGTTTTACAAGTGCGCCGAGGCGCTGGAATCGTATTTTGTGCAGAAAATCAAAACATTTCGCGAAACTGTTGTTGGTCAGACTAATTAAATCTACAAAACAAACGAAAATCAATTCTAATTCTAATAGTTTAGTTGCATTTTAATTGATTTCAAACGAAAACCTTTTTCAAAGCAGTTTTAACTTTTATATAGAGATGGAAAGCCCCCAATAGATAATAAACAAAAGCAGCTGCAAATAATTCATGCTTCAAATAGATATATACATATATTTATATATGCAAATATAACGGAATAATTAGCCTTAACCTAAGTAGCCAGATGATATGTTTTGTAAGGAACTCTTTAGTTTATAAGCAAAAGTTAATTGATTGAAATTAACCCAGAGACTAACGATAAGTAGTTGTGTGTACAGAGAAACTAGTATAGATTTTATTCTGACCCAAAACACAAAATGTACATAGCAAAATTCACAAACTGCATTTGTTTTGATACGTTAATCGAGCAAAAGAGAAAAGAGTTACAAGAAATTAACGGAATTCAATAAAAAAAACTAAACAACCTAACATAAGATCTAAGGAGTGGCCTAAGTATATGTGAATTGTATATATTTTCGGATCACGATATAAACAGACCAGTAAAACACCTTAAAATATATATATACAACCTACATGTGTAATAAAAAGAAATCAAAACCATCAGCCCACAAAAAATGTTAAACCTCGATAAATCGATAGGCGACGATTGCCACTCTGATTGAGCTTGGCATAAAATATTTATAATTTTACTAATTCGTTTCTTTATTTGCAGGTAGCTGGGGAAAGGCAGTTAACCAAGGATTTACATCGAATTTAAAAAAACACAAAGCTGCCCGCCATAAAAAATACCAAAATATTGAAAACTAAAATGGAGTTGGCAGCCCAGGTGCCTTTAGTTCCGAGTGAACGAACCAGTCCCATGCACTGGTTTTTAAACGGAACTTCTTTGTTTTCATTTCATGCTTTTAACTGTAAAAGTGATTTTACCCTCGTGGCGCGTGTGAATAATTTATTTTTTATTTTGCGAGCTAAATATATTTAAAAATATCAAAGCCAGTTCCGCCGAGCGAACTGTGAACCGCATCCCCAATCAGCTGCTTTGATAGAATAAAAAAAAAATGAGCACCGACCTATCAAAAACACGTAAACCCGAGAGAACCAAAAATCCGGTCCGGCACAAGTTCGTAGTTGTGGCCGCGGTGGGTTTGCTCATCTTGGCATTAGTCATATTATACAAACGGGGCCCACCAGATATGTCTCCCAAGAGCTGCATTTTCTGTGATATCGCCAGCGGCAAGGAACCCAACACGAAGATCGAAGTCGAAACGGACGAATATGTGATATTCAAGGACATCAAACCGGCCTCCACCCACCATTACCTGGCCGTGCCAAAGGTCCACTACGACAGCCTCAAGGTCTTGAACAAATCGCACGAGGGGCTGAGTAAGTTTCACGCAATCTGATGAAACAAGTGAATAACTTTCTCTCCTCAGTCAAGCGCATGGAGGAGGGCGCCAAGAAGTTCTTTGTGTCCAAGGGCATTGACGTGGACGACGCTTTGTTTGGATTCCACATGCCGCCCTTCATAACCGTCAACCACCTGCACTTGCATGCCATTGCCCCGCGGTCGAAAATAGCGTTCTACTACCGCTTCGTCTTCACCCCCGGCACGGCCTGGTTCAAGACGGTAAAGAGCCTTGTATTTTTACCAATTTCCCAGACTAAAAAGGTCAATTTGCTTAAAGGTTCCCGAGGCGATAAAGTACCTGGACGACAAGGAGCTTTGATGAATTTATTCCCCTCCCAAATCTTAGCTAATTTTGGACAAGACTAGACTAGAAATTCCCCGGTGATTGGCCACTTAAACTTACCTCAGCCACATAAATATATTTTGATATAAGAAGCGCGAGTTTGGCGTTTGTTCCTTGGGAAATTTTCCACCCCCTTGGGAGAAAAATTCCCGACCAGCTGATTTGGAAAAACACACACAAAAAACACACACACAGCCCGCAGCAATGCCGCGTTTATCTCATTGTTTCTGCGGCTTATTCCCGATTTTATTGCTGCAATTTGCAGCGGCCGCCGTCGAGCTGGGACTGAACGGCCAGCCGCTAATGAAGGCAGCCACCTTCCATTTCCCCGAGTACGCCTACAAAGAGACCAGCAAGAATGTGAGTTATGAAAATTTATCGATTTTTCCCAAATGACCCGAACCGACCGCACAGGAAATCACCTACCATGACTTCGAGCTGGCCTGCCAGCAGCACGCCATGTGCATCAACCTGCCAGTTGGGGTGGCCAGGCTCAACTGCCTGCGACGCTGCATCTCGCCCAGCTGCTACCAGGACATCTATGCCTTCGACGAGGTGAGTAGTTCGTCGGCCCCTCAAATCTCTCTGGTTAAGGAACTTCTCTTGCAGCTGGAGGAGGGCGAGATCGATGTGCGGATGAACTCGTTTAAGGGCTGCGTGATCCAGCGGGCGGGCAGCAACCGCCGCTTGTAGCCCTCGGCCTGGGAGCGCCTGCAGCTGGTGGACTACCTGCAGGACCTGCACTGGCGCTTCACGGGCTATGTGAAGACCTGGATCTAGGAGCTGGAGCTCAGCTTTTTAATCATCTGCTTGATAAGCGTCGTTTAGTCAGGACAACAAGAAGTATTGCGTTTTAGTATTAACCAAAAATCGTACACGTCATAGTTAGTTTATACATGTGTGTGCGTGTGTGTGTTTGTGTGTTTATGGCGCTCAAGTTGAATTAACAATGAAGTTTCTCTGCCGGCAGCTATGCCTCGGGCTTCTCGTGCATCCACGGCCGGAAGATGGGCAGCGTCGAGGGATAATGCGTGTCGGGTTTCAGCACCGATTCGGGCCACGTGTTGGCCACATCATTGGTTGGATTCCGGAAGGGATACGTGGCCAGCACAATGGGCAACTGCAGCTTGATCTCCTTCTCCATGGACTTGGGCTCGATCACAAAGAAAACATCGTAGGAGATTTTGATCAGATGGCAGCCGTGGAGATTCGTAGGCGGCAAGGGCGGCACATACAAGCTGTCGTTGTGCCACTCATCCTTGCCGCCAGGACGGATCTTCCCGCGCACCAGCACAGCCAAGGCGCGCTTCTCCGTCTGCACCACCTTGCCGCGGGCCAAATACTCGATGGTCTAAGGTGAAAGCCGTTGATTTTAAAAGCGGTTTTCGGCGATCCATCGACTTACCTCGGTGAGGGAGGCCTTGGTGCGCTTGATGGTCACGTTGCTGTAGTTGGAGATGAAGGCAGTGACCAGTATGTTCTCGCCGGGCACGTAGCCGCCGCGGTCCAGGGCCACGCGGCACTTGACTTGGCCGCCCACGCAAGCAACGCCCAATTTGTGCTCCACTTCGCAGGTGAACGGTTGCTGTTCAATTCGAATTTGTTAATTGATTTTGTTTGCTTGAATTCAGGCTGACTCACCGCCAAAATGGGCTTCTCCACGTTCAGGTCAATGGGGTTCATCACGATGAACACCTGGTGGTTTTTGTGGATGAGTCCGTTGGGCTCCCTTAGCGCTGCCTTGCAATAATATTGGATCCAGCCGAAGCGGCCCAGGAAGGTCGAGGGCAGGCCAATGGGCAGGCCCAGCTTGAAGGGGAACGAGTGTATGCCGGGCGACAGGATGGCGGGTCCTTGGTCCACATCGCCCAGCAGCCGCATCCGGAAATCTATGTAGTTCTCTTTGTCGTAGGTCCGCTCCTGGCGGCCCGAGCCCGCCCGCACCACGCCCTCGCCCACCACATGGAAGTGCAGCCCCAGGGCTGGGGTCTCGTCCTGCAGCTCGATTAGCACCCGGCCGGAGAGGAACTGCCCCGGGAAATACAACAACGAGGTGTTATCGAAAATGATGAGAAACTTCAGCAGCTTGCGCGGCATTGTGGGCGCGTGTGTGATTTCAAGGGCTCGTGTGAATTTAGTTGCTCAATGGAGTTGCATCATTTCCCTGAGCCGGTTTGCTGCAAGTGAAAACGAGGAAAATGTAAATTTCAAATTGTCGTTGTTGTTGCTGCGCCGGAAATTTGCTTGTTTTTTTCGCCGATTATGGCAACTCCCCCGCTCGCATGGCCATACGTAGAGTTGCCCAATTCGCCTAAGTTGGCAGCCCTGTGGCCAGTGTGCGCTTGGGTCGGGCGACCGGCGGTCGCGACGCGCGCGTAAATCTTTCGAGTGTGGGAAGCAAAGCCCAAAAAAAGCTATAAACCTGTTTGAACAGCAATCGCGATCGGTTTAGGAAATCCAACCGACATCCATAACCACATAAAAAAATGTCAATAACTTTTTTTTTTTGTGCATCGCCGTATCCAACACCCTGGCTCTTGCACTCAAGGCTGCGGCTTCACCTGTCAATCACCGCGGCGCGGCAACTCTGCCTGGAATTTTTCAACGATCTGCAGATGCTGCGACGTTGGTTCAATGGCTTGACAGCCGCCGCACCGGAGGCCGTAATTGGTAATTTACAGGTTCAGAAAGAAACTCGCTGCGCGGCGGCGACTAATTGCTGTTTTCACTTTTAGTTTGCAAATCGCGATGCTCTCCCCCCCGCCCCCGGCGACAATTACGCCATTGAGCGAGCTTCGTTCGGATTTCAAACGGGATTTTTGGCTGGAATTCTGATGCATGGATTTCGGGTATGTACGTCAGTTTTGCTTATGTATTAGTGAATTAGAGGCTGAATGATCGTGTGCGTGTGAGCGAAGCCAAAGCATTTAATTAATTCGGCTGAGGTAATTCGCGACCGCCAAACCGTTTGTGGGGGTCGCCTTTTTAATCACTGTGGGTGCAACCAGAAAACACAAAAAAAAGCAAAGAAAAGACCTACAACCAAATATGGGGATACATACACACACACAAAGGCGAACCCCCGTTTGTTTGTACACAAAAACAAGCCCAGTTTGTGGCCCCCACTTGTTGTTGGCGTTGTCTGGGGACCGCGCGATCGTTGCTGAGCCGTCGACTGAACTGCACGCGGTGACGAATGTTTAACAACTAAAGCTTTGCGGCCTTAACGGGGCCCAGGTGGTGGCTAGAAAAGCAAAGCTGAAATTCGAGTTAAGCGCGAACCTGTTAATTCCCAAAGAACCAGTTCGGTTCCGAAACAAATGAGCATTTAGTGTAGCATACTTTTGGGGCGGCAGAGAAATTTATAGACTTTGGCGCGAAATTCAAAACGCAAAACAACAAACATTTTTATACTCCATTGGCGAGCCGATTTTAGCAATCCTCGTCCCCGCCACCGTCCTTGCCCCCCTTGATCACCTCGCTGATCGACTGCGCCGTGTACTCAACGTTCTTCGAGGTCAGCCCACACATACTGATCCGGCCCGATTTCAAAAGATATATATGCTTCGTTTTGATCAGCTTCTCCACATGCTCGGCTGTGGAAGACACTTAATTAGTTTCCTTAACTTATTAAGCTGACTTAACTCACGTTTGAGTCCTGAGTAGGAGAACATTCCCTGCTGCTTGGTGATGTGATCCCATTTGCCAGGAGTTTTCAATTCCTTGAGCTTCTCGACGAGCGCTTTGCGCATGCAGCCAATGCGCACGGACATTTCCTTGAGAGTGGATTTCCATTCCTTTTTGTTCTCCTCATTGCCCAGGATCTTGGCCACAATCCGACTGCCATGGACCGGCGGATTTGAGTAGTTGTTCCTTACCAGCACGGCCAGCTGGGAGGACACGGCCGGCGCGAACTTCTTGTCCTTGACAATCACAACCAAGTTCCCTATGCGCTGCCCATAGAGCCCCATATTCTTGGCAAAGGACTGGGCCACCATCATCTCGAAGCCCATCTTCTCGAACATCCTGACAGCCCCCGCATCCTTGTCCGGATCGCCGCTGGCGAATCCTTGGTAGGCCATGTCCAAAACCGGGAAAAGCTTCTTGCACTTCACCACCTGCAAAATCTGCTTCCACTCGGCCTCGGTGGGGTCCATGCCCGTGGGGTTGTGGCCCGAGGCATGCAGGACGACCACAGCGCCCTCCGGGGCGTCGCCCAGATCGGCCAGGATCTGGGTCATGTTCACCTTACTCTTCTTCTCGTCCCAGTAATTGTACAATTTGATTTTCTTGAATCCTGCGCGCTTGAAAATGTTCAGGTGGTTCCCCCACGTGGGATCCGAAAAGTAGGCGGTGTTTTTTTTCAAATGCGTGAAGAGGAACTCGGCAGCCAGCCGCAAGGCTCCTGTCCCCGAAAGAGCCTGCGCGGCCACGTACTAAAGAGGGATTTGAAGATCCTTTCAAAGAAAATAAGTACAACTTACTCGTCCTTCTTTGATGGCGCAGGAGTCTTTGCCCAGGGCCAATTCGGATGCCAGTTTGGTGAACTCGGGATTGCCCAGGATCGGCAGGTATTCGTGGTTGGTGCACTCGTCGCAGACCACTTCCATTTCGCAGCGCTTGACCACTGGCAGGATGAAGGGTTTGCCCTCGTCAGTGCGGTAGGCTGGGAGTTGAAATTGGTTAAAGATTTTTTTTAAGGATTCTTTTGGGTCCACTCACCGCCTATGCCGAGGTTCACTTTCTTCTCGTCCTTGTCCTCGTTGAAGAGCTTTGTCGTTTCGAAGATCTCAATCGGCGGCACCTGCTTGACAATCGAGAACAAGGACTTTTCGGCCTTCTTCTCATCGCTGTAATTTTTCCTCGAACTTCGACTGAAACTAAAGCAAAACTTTCAAGAGATTCAGGATCAAATTTCCCGGGACTTACGTAATTTGCGGTACTAGAAATTTAGCGGTGATTTTTAACATTTTTTCCTAGAAAAATGACAGAATTTTGTTAGCGCCCCAAATTGAATTTTCCAACTTCCTTTTTGATTTGAAATTAAAAGTCTAATGTGTCAAATCCTCGCCCCTCGGGTACTCAGGATTTATCAGCAGAAAGATAAAGATATTATAACCATAATCTCGGGCCAATCCCCCAACTCACCTAATCGAATTAAAATGCAAATTTATGTCTGCTTTTAACACACACCCAGCTGGCCCGAGTGTGCGTGTGTGTGGGGCGCGAAATGAAAAAACAAATCGAGTTTTTAACTGCGCGCTCCAAAAATCTCGAGTGTCGAATTAATTGCGAATAATCAGAGATTTCAGCTGCATTCCCGCTGCCGCCATTCATAAGGCCAATTCAAAAAGGATTACACACACACACACACACGCATACACACACGCACACGCATGTGTGCCGTTTCTGGCCAAGGTTTTTTTCATTATGCACTTTGATTTTGGATTGCAATGGCATTCCATCAACTTGACGACTGTTTATAAAAAATTTAAGATCTCAACTCAACGCCAAAATGAATAATCTGTCCGTATGTCCAACTGTCCATGGTAATGGACGCCTGGGAGATATCGCAGCGATTGACTTTATTGCTTTTTGAGTGCTTGTCGGCCGGGCTAATTGGATTTCGCGGAGGGGTGGAAGAGGGGGAGGGGGTGAGGTCTTTTTTGATTTACATGAGAATTTAATACAAACTTGTAGAGATTAAAATATAAAATGCTAGCGGAGATTATGGGATTTGATTTGTACACTTAAATTAAAGAGATTTTATTTGAGAACAAATTCGGATCAAGTGGTAGGGGGTCTTTTAATTTTTAAGAAGATTGTTGCAGAACTTAAGGGACTTTGTGTTCTTTAATCATATATAATATGGGATAAACTGTAGGAATCTATAATATAAATCTAATTATCTAAGAAGATGAGTTTGGGGATCTTTAAATTCCTAACGTCTGGTTTTGTTTAAGGAGGTTATTAGACTTTAAAAAAGTTTGGGCGGCGTCTTGGAATCTATAAAAAACTCGTACATCTAACTATCTAAGACAAATTTGAAGATCTTTAAATTCCGAACGTCTGCTTTTGTTTAAGGAGGTTGTAAGACTTTGCAGAAGTTATGGGACTTTGTGTTCTTTAATCTAGGAACTTATAAAATACATCTAATTATCTAAGAAGATGAGTTTGGGGATCTTTAAATTGCGAATTTCTGCTTTTATTCAAAGGTCTTTTTATTTTGTTTCAACCGGATAGACTGAGCTTGATAAATCTTAAGATCTTTATTGGATCTTTCGAATAATCTTTTTTTGGGATTCAAAAACTGTGAATTCCTTAAATTATTCAAATACAACTTCTTATCTTTTGGTTCTTTGGGGAAAATAATAGAAAATATTATTATGATATTATAAATTCCTTAAAAATATTTAAATACACTTTCTGATCTTTCGTTATTTGAAGAGAATGGAAGAAAATATTAAGAGAATCTACCAAAATTTCTTCTTTTTATACTTCTAAATCCTTTCGAAGTTTCTTCTAGGGATCCCCAGAGTATTTGATTGCTAAATGGGATTACTAAACTTCTAACTATGCTAGTCTATATTATTTAGATCTAGTTCTCCCAGTCTTTGAAGTTAATTAGTTCTCAAATCTTCTTACACTTTTGGTGACTTCTTTAGATCTCATAATAGATCTATATCTCCCCCAGTCGGTTAGTTTCCCAAATTCTCCTTCTATTTCCCTGACTTCTGTAGATCTCATTAATACTTTCCCACCCCGATCAATAACTATAGAAACCTTCGATTTGCTTTCCGTTTGAGAAGTTTCAATTTCCACAAAGCGAAAGACCATCGCTTTTATTTTT
>JBAMCP010000835.1:0-34663 GCA_037075105.1 Lissocephala sabroskyi
TAAAAGGAAATGTTCCCAGCTTCTTTGAGAGAATAACTCTCAAGACAGAAGACTGCTTACTCGATGGAGCTTACAAGGATTTCTGAGGAGAGCATCGATGGGTAAATCTTTTGGCTGAGAGCAAGAACAGAGGAAGCTTTGAAAGAAGACCTCTCCAGACCTTAAAAGTTTGAAGACTGCTCATTCGATCGATAAGATTCCCTGAGAAAGCATCGATGGGTAACTCAGAATAAACGCTCTCAAGATCTCTACGGCTGAGAAATGTTCTAATTTTCTTCCCTCACATTTAAAGCTTTGAAAGAGAACTGAACTTTGGAAGACCGCTCAAGATCTTAGCAGTTTGAAGACTCGTTGGATCGGGCTTATAAAGACTCCAGGAGAAAGCTCTCTGTGGCTGAGAACTGTTCCTTTCACCTCCCCTCACATTTAAAGCTGGGAACCTGCTGATCCTTCCTTGCTCTCCTGATTTGGAGAGAAGGATTTGTTTACCTTGAATTCTTGAACTGAGCATTGAGCTCGGAGTACACAGCACCATTGAAATCGCGCATTTCGACGCGCTTCTCGAAGATGTTGACGGTGACTTTGAGGTGATCGCGTTTGGTTTCCTCGCGGCGTCGGACCATTTCCAGAATCGTCGTGGCCCTTTGCAAATCACGTCTGCAAAAATAACACAAATTAATTAAGAACTGCGGGGGGGTATCGAATTTTCTAACCTCAATTTGAGCATCTTCTCGTAGGAGGTTTCGTCGTTCTTGCGATTCTTGCGGGTCTGCATTTTCTCGGTGCGTCGACGGAAGGCCAAATACGGATTATTCGACGAAGCGCCCGGACGACTCTCCGTCTTCACCGTGAGTATCAGCGGATGTTGCTAAAAAGCGAGAACAGATAACCGTGGAGTTCACTTGACTGGGGGGGGAACTCGAAAGATTTACCATTTTGAGACGTTTATTTAGCCAATAATCATAGACGGATATGCTGGTCTCGTCGTCCTGATTGAGCAGCGTCTTCGCCTCATTCAAGGTGACCACAGTCTGCCCCGAGTTCTTCTCCAAACGATCCATCATTTGTTCGAATTTCAGTTCGGTCAGCTCCAGCCGCTGCTGCTGGCTCAGCCACTCCTCATCGGCGCTGTCCATATCATAGTCCGGCACCTCCGTGTCCAAGCCGAGAGCTAACCAGGCCAACAAAATTATCACACTATAAACAAAAGAGATTCCTTGTCTTACGTTGCATGTGGATCAACTGGCGCGGCATTTTGTAATCGGGCGGATAGTAATCATCGTAAAAGACCTGATCCGTCTGCAGCACCTCCGGCGTGGGTATGATGAGGCCCGTGCAAATGGCGCGCTGCAAGTGATGCTCCTAAAAAAGAAGAAGAGTCAATAAAGAAGTTAAAAAAGAGGATTTGGTGGACTCACCGATTCTTCCTCCTTCTCCATGCCGCTGGGCATCTGGGGCACGGCCCGATTGATGGCCGAGTATTCGGGCAAATCGGGCAGCTCCTCCGCCAAGTAGATCGGCATTTGCTTGGACGGATCCAAATGGCGGGCTCTGAACGAAAGCTTCGACATTTTGTTGGTGTGTTTTTGGGTGTGCGGGGATGCGGGTTATGGAACGTTTGTGGAATTCTTGCTGCTGCGGTTTTTGTGGTTGCTGTTGTTGTTGGCGGTTCTTAGGTTGCTATGGTTAATAAACTGAGGCAGCTGCCAACCGCGGGCAATAACAAACTCAAGCCTTTTGTTGTTGCTGCTGTCGCCGTCGCCTGTTGCTGCTTCGTTGTTCGATTCGCTGTTGAGCTGGCAACCAACCAATCTCCTTTTGTTGGCTGGAATCTGCTGCCCTCAAAGGACCACAACAACGGCGGCTCTTTTCTTGTTGCTGCTGTCGGCGGCCAGCAAGTGTTGCTGCTGCTGCTGCTGTTGCAGGGGCTGCGGTGGCTGTGCCCGCTCTGCCAGCTAGTGAACGCAGCCCCTGGGCCAGCTGTAGGCAAGCCGGTGGTTCGCTGCTGCTGCTGCGGCTGATGACACGTGCAGTTTTTGGTGCGCCGCTTGACGGCAACTGCGGCCGCTGTGTAGGCAGGACCGAGCGTGTCCAATATATCCGCTGTGGCTGGACAATCCAAGGATCTGGTTGATGGTGGGAGGCTACAGCTACTGCCCGCCTGCTCCTTGCCCAGACCGTCGTCGGCCTTAGCCTCGGGGGCGGCCTGCTGTTGTTGTTGCTGCTTGATGGCTGAGAGGGCCGAGGTGACCAACAGTAGGGCCAAAGAGATGAGTTTATTGCAATTACGACGACAACGCAATGGTAGCAACAACAATAACGAATGCAGCAATTGTGTCGACGACATTTTTCACGTTGAAATCGAAAAAATTATGTGAATTGGCATAATTACGTTGATCAAATTTAAACATTTCAGTTCATCATTCTATCCAAATTAATTATTTTATTATTTTTTTCTTAATTTTTATTTATGTCCATTTGTTTTTTTGGTTGCGTCGTGTTTTTTTTATCATTTGTTGATAAAACGCTGCGGCGATTAAAAGGAATAAACAACAACAAAAAGCGGGTAAGTAAACAAGAAACTGAAACACACACACACACACGCACACATACACACACGCACACATGCACATGCACGCCGAGTGTCGTTTGTTGGCGGCGAAAAATGAGAACGCAGAGCGCGGGAAAAAAAATAACAAAACACGCCGCTCTAATTTACAGTTACACACACACACACGCGTACAGGCAACGACGTCTGTGTTTTTGTTATTATCGCGGTAATCTAATGCCGTCCGTTTGGCTGCACTGCAAATTAAGTAAAAGGAAAATAAAATAACCGACACCGCTGCGTTTGGCTGATGAATCACTTTTGTTCCCTATGTGGTTCTTTCTTTTTTTTCGGGCTGCTAAAAACTGCTAAATCATAGAAAGTCGAAGCGAGGGAAAAAAGGCGGCATAAACAAACACACACGCGGCGATTTGGGCGCGGCGAATTCGGGGCAGCGACGGCGGCGTTGAAAAAAAAAAGAAGAGAAAAAAAAATACACGCGCAAAATACGAAGACGGGGGAAAAAAAATTACAGTGAGTTTTGTTTTTTGCCTTTTGTATGTTAAAGGCTCGGCAATTGCGGGCGCGTTGGGTGGGAAAATATGGCAAATAATTTTTAAAATACTTTGGCGCGCTTTTCCGGCAGCTACAGTCACAATTTCGCTGATAATTCAAACAACATTTTGTACAAATTTCACGAATTTCGCGGATAGCGTGGTTCTGGCAGCAGCAATGGCGGACGGAGCCGAAGTCTGACGATTTCGCGGGCAGCGCTTCCCGGCCGGCAATTCGGCGGCGACGGCGTTGGCTGCGAATGGCGCGGCCAATTTTATCCGAATGCCAATATCACAGATACACGGAATACACATACACTAAAGGCTCACAAATATTTTTAAATATTTATTTTTATATATAATAAAGGTGCCTGGTGTTTGGTGAGTGGAAAATTATTGAGTTTATTTTGGTAGTGTGACGGCGTTGCGTTTGTATTTTATCGGCATGGAACTCTGCGACTCCGAAAATCGGTAGCGTGCACAAAACACCTGGCGCCCCCTGGCGACCGACAATAACAGAGAGCATCCGCTGTCCATCCACAAACAAGAAAATCGATTTACTTTTTCACGCACATTATTTTGCACTTTGGTTGCTTTTACCGAGCCACAATTATGTGGAAATGATGTGCTTTCACTGTATTTTCATTTGCCGCAGTGATTTATGAAATATTTTGTTAAATTTGTTAGAAAAAAACGCTCGAAAATTGTTTTTCTTCTGCGACACGTTTTTACTTGGCGGCGGCCATCACGAATTGATATAAATTTTCGGAGTCGTTCGCTGCTCGCAATGTTGTCGAAATTACTTTGGGTCGGTCTGTGGGTGTTAGCAGGCATTAAATTTCATGCGGTTTTTTGAGAACTACCTGAAATTTTCCCAGAAACTCAAAAAAAGCCATGGGAATTACTAAAATTGAGGGCAAATATTAAAAACATTATAAATCATCGGGCCGAGTGGGTAGGCCTGGGAATTCCTCATGCTCCAGACCTGTCCACTTGGTTTGGTGAACTTCTTGGGCTGCATTTTCGATATAGAAAATCGATTTATGAATAAAATTTAATTATTTTTTTAATTTTTCGTTGTTGGTCTACCTATTCATTTAATTTATTGAAGTAAACCAAGCAAAAACGAGGGTTCGCATATCGATATAGGACAATTTCAACTCTGCCCAGGGCTTCAAAAAAATAAATAAATATGGTATTGTCTTAAATGAGTTAAAATTTAAAGATTCCTTGACAACAATATCTTAATTAATTTATTTTGTAGCATTCTTTTAATGTTTCCATCTATTGTTATATCATTCGAGTCTCTTTTTGTCTGTGCAATTTAAAATTGATGATAGGTGACAGCCCTTTTTTGGTTGTAATTATTGAAATTTTTTAAAACACAGATAAATATTCATCCGAAGATTAATTGCATTTTAAGTTATTGCTCCAGACAAATAAATTGTATGCTTTAAGTATATTATATTTTGTTAGAGAATGCTCAACGTTTGTTCCAGCCCTGGTTCGCTAAATAAATTATTATATCGAGCCTCAAAATTTTAAATGCCGCCTGAAATATTTATTTGTTTTATAGCTTGATTATATTTATTAGGTTATATTTTAAGGTTTCCATCTTTGTAAGCGCGTAAACGCTTAACTCATTATACTAAATATGAGTTTTAAAATCAGCGCGCAAAAAACAACCCTGGCTGTACCAGGGCTGCTGAATTACATATACATTGCATTTCGAAGCATACAGTCGGTATCTGGCGCCAAAATCGAGAACGACGCTTCAATATTCTGTATAATTAATTTCAAAGCCAACAAGATCTGACCGTCATTAAATTGCACAATGGGTGCTGATAAAAGAAATTCAGATAATAATTCCCTACTGCAGGTAACTGCTGGCGACGCTTCGAGGACTGCTCCTCTTTCTGGTAAGTACGCAGTTCTTTGTCTATTTGTCCTCTTAACCAATTTGATACCTGCCAGTGGCGTCGCTTTCATTGGAAGACTCCCGCTGGTCCCGTCTCAGTTTCGGCTGCGCTGCCTTGGACCGCTGCTCTGGCGGCGGCGTTGCCCTTCGCGGCCTCACCGAACTCTGCGGAGCCTCAGGCTCCGGCAAAACTCAGATCCTGCTCCAGCTGTGCCTGCAGGTGCAGCTGCCGCCCAGCAAAGGCGGCCTCGGCAAAGGAGCGGCCTTCATTTGCGCCGACCATGTATTTCCAATTCGCCGCCTCAAACAATTGTCCGAGGAATTCCAAAAACGCCACCCAGAGCAAACAGATTGCTTCCTCAGCAATGTGTTCATCGAAAGCGTCAACGACCACGTAAGTTTTTTAATAGTTCCATTAACCGGTTGCCTTCACTATCTCCCTGCCTTACAGGAGCAACTGATGGCCTGCATTCGACACCGCCTGCCGCCCTTGATGGAGTCCAACAACATCGGCCTCCTCATCATTGACTCGGCGGCCGCGATTTACCGCCTCTACCCGAACCTGGTGAAACGCGCCAGGGACATGCGCCAACTGGGCCATGCCCTGGGCGCCTGCGTGGCCACCTACAACTGCGCTGTGGTCTGCAGCAACCAAATGACCACGCAGATTGAGAACGACGACCGCACTGAGTCGGATGTGCCCTGCCTGGGCATGCAGTGGTCCCAGCTCATGCGCACGCGTCTGATGATCTACAAGCTGCCGAAAATGTACGACGAGTTGGCTGCCGTCCGCCAGGTTCGAGTGATTTTCTCGCCCGACACTCCCCAGCAATCCGAGGAGTTCACCATCACCCCGGAGGGCGTTATTGACATCAATTGATTGCACTGGATTACTTAAAAGAAGAAGTATTCCATAAGCTTATAAAGGTAAGAAGCTTTCATTGATTAGACCACAGAACTCGAGGCTCTGTAGATTAGCAGCCTGGAGAAATCTTAACCAGCAGTTATCCCAAATGATTCTGAAAAACTATCCTAACTTGATGGACGATCTCTGAGAGAAAGTCCCTTAGAAATTCCCAAAAAGACAGAAGGAATATATTTGAAGTATTCCTTGCCGTGTTCATACCTCAAAGACAACAATAGATTACCTAAATTATTATATAAGATATGGAAAAAACATTCCTCTTGAAGAGGATAGAAAGCGATTCTGGAAATCGTAATACTCAAGTACAATCCGAAGTTCTTATCTTGACAAATAATATATGATATTATAAAAAAAATTGAGGATTCCCAATCTCAAGATCTAAATCTATTCCAATTCATAATGCACTCCAAGGAGGAGAATGAAATCCTGAATTACAATTCAGCGTTTTTGTTTTAAAATAGTTAAGATTTTATTTTAAACTACCAGAGAATTCTAAATCTTGCTGGGATCTTAAGTTTCCGCGAAGAAGATAATGGGAAATATAAGATCTCAAAAAATAATCTGGTAAACTTTCTTAAGTTTTATAATTTTATATTCATCGTTTTCTAAAAATCAAATGAAATCAGGATCAGGATTCCTTCCCACTTATTTACGTTTGCAACCTTGAAACGAAAGACCCTTTAAATTAAAAGACTCTTTGAATTAATCCCTGAAATAAACAAAAACCTTTTGAGTTTAAAAATATCCAATTATATATGAAATCAAAATAGTTTAAGAATCGAAAGATCTTCCGGCAATGAAGCCTTCAATAAAATACGTTCCTTAAGTAGGTTAAGGAATTTATGTATGAACTCATTTTTGATCCATAAAATCCATAAACTTTAGTGGAATGAAATCCCATCTGCCCAATAAAAAACATTTGTGTTCATTAAGTTTACAATTGAATTTATTTATTAATAAGCCCAAAGAAGCTGCTTTCTGTTTTCGGTTGCTGCCATTAAAAATCAAAAGTGTTTCTAGGAAATTTTCGACTTTCAAGTGTTCTTAAGATCTCGCCTGAGTTTACAAAAGTTGAATGATCTATAAAGAAGAGATCCCGAGATATCTCGAGTAATCTTAACCGCGCTAACCTCTTCCCAAGCGATTTAAAGGATTTCTTAGGAAAGCTAAAACAAAACCAAAGAGGATTTCATTTTGGAAGCACCTTATTTTTTGTAGAATCAAAAAGAAAGAAAGTTAACCAAAAAGCCTGCGATAAATTCAAAGCCGGGAAAAGCCTTTAGCCCCCGAAGCATAGCAAGCCTGTGCTGATGCCCTCAATCCAGTATCCTTCCCGACATCCTCCAAGGAAACTGCTGCTGATGGCTGCGGGCTCTGCGACTGCTGATGCGGCGGCGGCTGCTGCGATCCTAGCGATCCTCAAACTGCCACGCAGCGGACGTTCACATTTACGGGGAGCTGAGTTCGCCCTGCGGCCAAGCTGAGGGCACAACTCGGGCCGCATTGGGAACCCAGACACCCCTGGCGGGGCCTCAGTTGCTCAGAAATGCCCGCGAGCTGGCTGCCCACAATTACCTGGTAGCTGAAGGACTTAGCGAGTCCTGGCAAGGCAATTGTGCAGCTGTCGCGGCATTTCGGCTCCTGGCATGGTGGCGATGGCGTACATGATGAAAAAATTTAAGTCAGACAGTGGTGTCGTATGTGAAAAAGCACCAAGGGGGGCGGGGGGAGGGGGTGTGCCTGGGACAGCCTTTCTCTGGTTTAGGAAAGGATTTATCTGTTTTTTTGTGATCTGACCAGCAGCGCTTCGATCGAAGTTGCTTGTCCGTTCCAAAGACCACGGTTGGTGGCTGGGGAAGGAAGAAGCAACCTCGCTGGCGACTTAAGGAACTGGCCAGTCCTTGGGAAACCTGTGCAGAGCAGCGGTTACGAAGGATGAAGCTGAGCACGAGGCGAACGCATTTCGGCCATTGGCTGTGTGTGTGTACATGCGGCGCTGGGTGGGTGTGATGATCTCTGAGTTCTGAATAGGTTAGTTCCGAAATCATAGCCAACGTAAGACTCAATTACTGGAGTAAGCGCGCGCGCTTTTGGGTAGATGAAAATAAGAAACCAAGAAAAAAAACCAACGGAAAAGCGAAAAAACGTAAACGAAAAAAGTTTTTAGTAGTTAAGGAAAATGTTGGTTGTTTTTTTTTTCGTATTTTGTTTGTCTGGAGGTGTTTTTTTTTTTTTTCTTTTGCAATATTCAATAACCAATACCAATGTCTTTGTATAAATCATTTGCTGATTTCTATTGGTAAAGTCTTTGATATTTATTTAGTGCTTTTTGTATTGTGAGGAAACTATGCTTTCTGTGGTCTCCTCAACCCTAAAGAACCCTAAGATCTCTAAAGTCGTGATCGCTACTCGGTCCTTAAAATCAAAGAAACTTTTCGAGAGCTCTATTAGTAAACCCAAAAGGTTCTACAAAGGATCCCGAGATCTCTTAATATCTGAGGTTTAAAGATTCCCAGATTCCATTCCGACTTTGGAGAATTCCCGATCCCTAGATACCCACTTTCCGGTACTCACTGTTCCTAGAATGAATGATTGACTGACTGACGGGTTAGTTTTTCGGTTTCTTAGATGATCTTTGGTGATATTTCTCTCTAGAGTCCAAGGAACGCGTGCATTTCGAATAGAGATATTTGTGTGTGGGTTTCTTTGGTGTTCTCTAATTCTACGTGTGTTGCTAATTTAGAACTGTGTGTTCGGTTTTAGTACAAGACTTTTAGTTTTAGAACAGTTGGTTATTTAGTTTGGTTTAGTTTAAGAGACAAAGTAATAGCAAAAGATAGACAGACAGAGAGAAACAGATAGAGAAAGACAGATAGATTGAGGTGTGTGAGCGGAGAGAGAGAGAGAGAGATAGAGAGATGTTGGAACTACAAAAAGTACTAAATCATAAGAAGATTTTCATTATTTTGTTTTGTTTGTTTGCACTACAAATCAGTGTTCGTGATCGATTCGGTTATTATCATATAGGTATATAGTAGGTAGTATTTATATAATTTCCAAACATTTGTAATGTCCAAATACTGGTTATCAAGAATATTGTCAACATTCACAAACAAAAAGTAAACCCAAAATCGGTTAAATATTCGTTCCGAGAGTATAGATATATATCTGGTATAAACATAGGTTGATAGATCAAACGAACCAACATACCAATAAACAAAATATCCAAACTAACCTTCTCCAAACCATAAACGAAAACATAAAGCAGCAAGGAAACATTGCACTAAAAAACTCTCTAAGTGTTCGATATTCCAAAGTACTCTGATATGATTGTGGGGAATGTGGGGAATGTTGGGAGAGGCGCTTGGTTCTGTGTGGAGAGTGTTGTGCATGTATCACATATGTGTGGCCTGGTACAGGGACTCAGTTATCAGATATATAATACACGTACAGCCGCAGAACTTTCGGTTAGCCGATGGCCTCTCGCCGAAGCAGGGAACGAGCGAGCGGGCGGGCGAGTGAAGGCAACGAGAGCAACGATTTACTATATGAAAAGTGGGTGCGCAACTGTACTTTTGGGGAGACTTACCTTTAGCAAACAGCAAGCTGGGCATGCTTGAATTCTGTGGACGGACTGCCAAAGCATGTAACTTAATTTAAATTGGAAGGCGACTACTCGTTATAAAGTTGATAGAGGGGCAAAACTAAGGCGAGTACTAAAAATTATTTTACAGATGTTTGGATGATTAAAAAGTGCAGCAAAGTCGTTTAAGGTGAGCGTAAAAAAGTTAAGAGAGAGAGAGAAAAAAGGATAAAAGTTTAGTAGAAGAAATTGTTTTTTTTTTTGTTTTTTTATTCTTTACTTGAATGGCCAATTCATCAATTTACATAAACCAAAGTGTTCTAAAATGTTCTAAAACGGTCTAAATGTTTATATGCTTAAATTAAATTAAATGTAAATCAATTCGAACTCGTACAATGGTCATTGCTTAAATTAAACGTTCAGTTTCTCTAATGGGAAAGCGGTTCGTGACAGGATCAGGATAAAGGAATCTGGTAAGGGTTCCAAACAATGGCAATGAGGATCTTGGTTAGGCTACTTACTAACTAATTATCACTTGTCGAAAGTAAATGAAAACCGTCGGATGATAAACTCATGGCGATATTACTTTGTACAGTTCTGAGCTTTCAATAGGTCTCGCTTCTTAATGATTATGATGCCAAATGACTGCAAAATTCACCCGAAACGCCCCCCGGACCACACCCAGCAGACCGGACAGTCGCACAAGTTCAGTTGGGCAGTTTTCTGGGGAGATTTCGACTGTCCTTGCTGTTGGGTTGGGTGGGGGGCGTTCGGGCTTGCAGCCTTCGTGATATGATTTCGAATAAAGTATTTTTTTCTTTTCACTTAAGTTCTAGGGATTCGAATACAAAAAGAGTGTCTACAAATGAAATTTACCGAACATAATGAGCAAAATTTGATTCAAACTTTTATGCTACATGGATTGTACGTATGTTCCTCCAAAATCGAACTAATGTACAGTCCCGCCACTTGCGGGCTTTCAATTCATGAGGTTGGGGGGCTTGATGAGGGGCAAGGGGCTTCTATAAATGTAAGTAACAAAAACGAAATGTATTTTAACTACGATACCTACTTAAGCGCTACATGCTTTAGCATTAAACAACATGCATTCTTTCTATGCATATATATATTTTCAGAATATATATATTCATGTTCATATTCTAGACGGTGCACCAAAGCTTCGGACTACGATCTTCTGTCGTTAGAAGTTTTCATCGATCAGAATCGTTTTTTCTTTTTTTTTTTGTTTTTGCATTTTGAACGTGCTAATCGAACATTCGTTTGAATTTAAAGCTAATTGGGTTTGTAGGTCTTCAATCTTAAGAACTGTGCTTCGAAAGGAAACTAATCAACGTCATTTACAAAGAGTTTTGGTTTCAACGCAAATCATCAAATGGCTACAAATCAAACAGAGTTCAAAGTTCATAGATTGAAAGATAGATAGAGAGCGAGAGAGAGAGAGAGATAGAGGAGAGTTAAGATCAAAGTTATACGTGTTTGGTGTTGTGGCTGTGGTGTGGCGCAGGTGGTGTTCTATGTGTGTGTGTGTGTGTGAGGGACCCTCAACTTTCTATCTGTGTATAGACCGCTTGAGCAATACGCCTATTAGCAATGATATTGTGATCGTAATGAGATGCTTGTAACCATTCGTATATAGGGTTTGGCTAGAATTGCACATATCTTCCTCACAAAAGCACATATGTCCATTGCCTGAACTTTCCATCATGCACACGTGATCGACCATGAATAAATTGATTTGTAACTGTGACGTACACATGCGTCGCACCACCTCGTAGGCTGGAAGTAAAGCGAAATCAGATGATCACGATCAGATGATCGATGTAAGCTGATCGTGGAGAGGACTCAGGACTCTTTTGCGTCGGTTGTACTCACGTGATCGCTGATGTCGAACCATTTTCACACAGCAGCCGTTGCAGGTCATCAGCGGTGGCTGATCGCGCGGCAGGGCCGTGTAATTGAAGGGATCCTTGCAGCGGGCATCCGTCCAGGAGTCGCACTCATAACAGTAAATCGTACGCGCTGCGGTTGGCAAACATAAAACACATTAGTCTCCATTCCCAGGACAATATATCTCCAGTTCTAAATCTGTAATCGTTGACTAGTCTAAGAATCAAAGAGCAAAACGTGCAAAACATTCGACAAAAGGCACAAACGTGGCAACGGCGTAAGCTGGTACAGTCAGCGCAAAGCGTACAGCTTGCCCAGGGTTGCTTGGGGAACACAAACTTAAATATAAAACGGAACTGGCATGCGGATTACAAAGATTACAACGACACACACAAGGACCCTTAAAGCTAAGGAGCCGGAAAGCATAAGTGGGGCAGAAAGGCCGAAAGAAAAGGCAGGAATGCTTTGAGATGGAAATGAAAAAAGGCGTGAAAAGCTTTGAGAAACGTTCAAGAGAAGCTTAATCGAAACGAAAGAAGAGTGGGAAAAAACAAAGATTCTAAAAATTGTTCCTCTTGCAAGGAAATTGTAGGAATTTAAAGCCGATCATATTTTTTGTCTTATTGAAGGCCAATCAACTTTTAGTTCAAGAATCGGTATATACGTATATATGTATATAAAGTACACACATACTTATGCATGACTATGTATTTGTTTTTTTTTTTTGGTATGGCAAAAAATGTTATTTTGAATAATATTTAAAAGCGGTTTTGGGAGGCTTGAGCAATGCGTTCATACTTTGACATTCGGCTGAGGCTTGTGGAATCCATAGGATAGTTAAGAATCCGAATATTGCTGCAAATAAACAACAGTAAAAAAAAGAGGAGAAGAGCAAAGTAGAACAAGTGGAAGAAGAAGAAAATTCGGGTGTAAATGATTTTCTTGTGTGTGAACAAACATCCATGTTAGTGTGTGTGTTTGGGTGTGTAGGTCAGGAGGACAAAACGACAGCCTTTCGCAACACCCAACAACCTAAATTAGCTTTCGCTTCAGCTAAAAAAAAGGATTTTACACAGGACGCTTTACAAAGTGAACAGGAATACAGCCAATGATCGCATGATTTTTATACACAAAATAAAAATAATAAATATAAATTAAATGAATGGTTGCTTGGATGGGTTGACTGTACTTTGTCTGGGTTTCCGCTTAATTTACAGCTACGGAGGAACCGTTACGATCGACTTAACCAACAGCATTTACAGTTAACAATCAACAGAACGCAACAAATTTTGGTTGAAGGCTTGTGGCTCATAATTTACAAAGGATGCGAGGCGCTTTTTGGGGGAGAGGTGGGAATTTTGTTATTCTCATAAATCAACTCAACTTTACACGGCTTCAAATTGAATTAGTACCAACCAAAAAACTTATATATAAAAAGAAACTTAAAAAAAATTAAAAGAATTTTGTTCTTTAAACTTAAACTTACTTGGGAAACAATTATCAGCCATAGCGAATTTTGCCAATGCAAAAATAACTTTCGAATTTAATTTTCACAACAAAATTTGAAATGAAAGAACAAATTTAAGAAGGCAATTAAGTCAATTTATAAATTTAATTTCATCGAGAACGCAATTTTTCAAAGCAAGCACCAAAAGAACCCGAGAATTAAAGAATCTGCTCAGTCTCTGGGAATCAAAGCCATAAATTGCTCAAGATTTAGTTTTAGGAATGTTCCTAGAATATAGATCAACGATTCTTAAAGGTTTGAAGATTCCCAAGATGCTTGGGGTACCAAAAGGTCTCTCGAAGTTGAAATCGAGATGATTTCTCCTGAACAGCAACTCAAGGGGACCAAGTCGAAAAACTGCCGGAGATTAAAGTTCCCATCATTCTTCTTATAAGACAATTTAGGGAGCTGGATTTCCCCGCCTGCTGTTGCCCCCGATGTAAATCATTCAAGTGGCTTTATTGGATTATCTCCTGGTGGCTGCCTGGCTAATTGTTGTTGTCGCCTTTTGTTTATTGACGTGTCATATCGCACATACGCCCCATTGACGTACGCCCCCCGAGGAGGCAGACAAACCGGCCGTCATCGTTGAGATTCGATGGGAGTCTATTTTGGGACTTGGGGCGTGTTTGTTTTGAGAGCGATCAGTGGGAAAATAAAGAGCATCGCGTGGCCCTTATGATCGATTTATAAAACTCCCGGGGGCCCGGAAACATTTTCGAAATTTCCCGGCGCAGATCAGCAGATTTTACCTGTGGTGGCGATTAGCCAATTGCTGGCCAGAGATCCGTTCGTCCTCATCTTGCCTGCCAGGGGAGAGCGGGGCGGGCTCTCGCTCAACTTGTGTGTGGATTGAAAACGTCAGAACTGAAAGAATAAAAAAGAAGTTCAGATTTCCGAATGGCTCCGCTGGGAGCAAGTGTCATTCACCTGGGGAAAGTAGAAAGCTATTTGGTTTTTGTAGTCAGCCTGCTGCTCGGCTAGGACCTGCTGGCCACCAGCTCATTAACTTCTGCTCATCGTCCTACTGAAAACGTATCATGAAATTAAATTAGTTTTTATATCGCCTAAGGGGTCTCCTGGCGGCTCGCGGAGTCTCTTAAACTGTCTGTCTGCCTGCGGACGGTTTATGGGTGCTTCTCGGCGGGGGGACCTTGTGTAAATTAACGGAAGCGAAAGGCTGCCTTTTTTATGTGCTCTGTGTGAATTTAATGGGCGCTTTTTATGCTCGGAAAGAAGTGTGCCCGCTGGACGAGGGAGGGTTCGAGAGTTGCGAGTGAAGAACAAAACAGCGATCGGGGAAAAGGGATCCACTTGGGCTAAAGATCTTTTTGGTGTTCCCATTCCGAACTTAGGATTCATATCCTTGAATTTGTAATTGATCTTAAGCTCAAGATTGATAGGCTTCCGATCACTTGAGCTTCCTCCGGACAATCAATGCTGAAATTTCAAGATTCTTAAGGGCTTTAGCTTTAGATAATTCAAGTTCTATTAGAACAGATCCTACATTGTGCATTAAACGATCAAAGTTCTTATTTCCAAGTCCGGATTTCTAGGCTCTCTTTCCTACTGAAAGATTCTTGATGGACGCATTAATTATTGACCATGAAATAGGCTCTAGAAAAAGATATAATTGAGGTGATTCGGAAACCCTTTCTCATGGTCCTCTTAATAATAAAACTTCACCGTCTTAAGGAAGTTTTCTAAAGGACTCACTAAAGAAACTTTCAGTATATTTTAGGGCACAGAAAGATCCTCGAAAAACTGTCAAATAGAATTTACCACATTCTTAACTATTTCTCCACTCCAATCTGCCCAAGTAATCCCGCGCAGTTTCGGACTCCTCACGGCTCATAAAAAATCCCTTAGAAATCTTTGAATGGATTCACTAAAGAAACCTTAGGGATGTTTAAGGGCACCGAAAGATCTCATTCTCAACTAAATCTCCACTCCAATCTGCCCAAGTAACCCCGCTCAGATATGGACTCCTCACGGGTCTTAATAATTCCCGCAGACTCTCAGCAAATCCCTTTGAAATCTGCTTGAGGTAATGACAATCTTTTGAACGACCCTCGCCCACCCAGTTGAGATATTAAAATCGATCTAAAAATACCGCCACCACAACCTCTAATAGATGTTCTAGGTCAATGTGTGCGGTGGTGCAGCCCAAGTCATGGCTGTTGCTGATGTCAAACGTGCCGCCCCCCCAACCATCGAAACACCTTCGCTGTGTGTTGGTGAGAACTTTAAGCATTGAACTCTGGTTGCAGGCCTCGAAAAAAGTCCACAACTGTCCAACTGTCTGGACGACCCACATCATAAAACTAGAAAAGATAAATGAGAATCGAGTGACATGCCAGCCACATGGCAGCCGCCTTCGCTTCCAATTCATTATACAAATTGCGAGGGGGAATTCTCTCGCAGAAAGTGCGTGTGCAGAAGCACAGAATTGAGATGGTGGGTCAGCGTGATCGCTTTGCAATGAACTTTGGCAACGCTTCAAAAGCGGCGACAGGCGACAGCAGCGATTCTATTTTCATAGCCAAGAACGAGAAGTGTCGCCGCCGAAATAGAAAAATCTGTGGCACATTTAATGGGCGAATTCTCGGGCGAAATCTTCGCTGTCTTCGCTGGCTTTTTGGGTGAAGGTCCGCCGGGCTGCGGCCGCCTGTTCAACAAGTGGCAGCCTTAAATAAAACTCATCGAATTTACCCTGGGCAGGGTAATTGTGTTCCCTGCAATTAGCGCTGCAGCATCGCCGGTGGGCCGGGCCAACTGGCACAGCTGTTCGGAAAGCTCAGCCGGCTGAGCGAAGGGCGCGCGCCGCCTGCTTGGGGGGAGGGTGGGCGGCGGCGAGTCCTTGTTGCGTGTGTGCTGGTTTCGTGTACACACCCGAGTCCTAGAACACCACCCCAAATCCAACAACAACAACAACAAAGGGAAGTCATTTCGCATTTGGAATTCAACACTTGCCGTTTTTGAAATTCTCTCCTCCTGGTTGTAAATTTTTTTATTGATTTTCGTTGGTTTCCAATAATTCACGGCGACTCTGGGTGACTTTTGCTGGCGCGCTGGTGTTTCATAATAAATCGATTTCGGAAGGCGCAAAAACTGGGCCACTTGGGGTCGTAATGCAATTTGCGGATTTCCGAGTGCGGCCTCTTCCGGTTCTTGACTTTTGCTTTAGTTTTATTAAACACCCGCGCACTCACACCCACACACACAGAAACACACACTAAATTGGTGTTGTCCTGGCATTGAATTTTCTATTTCTTTTTTTTATTGATTTCACTGCGCGCGGCAGGAAAGGTTTTCGTTTTGTTTGAATTTTCGGGGTTTAGAATTGAGTCACAAATTTGTTTTTGAGGAATTCATTTATTAATTTGGTTTGTTTGAATTTTTTTATTGATTTTGTTGCAGTTTCCTGGCGGAAAATTCACTTTTCAATCCTTTCAGAGCCCGACACATTTTGACAGCCACGCAACGACGACGACGGCGACGACTGACGGCGCGCGGGCTTCTCTCGCTCTCCCAATCGCAGTGGTGGCAAAAATCGGCTGCTCGCCGTTTACCAACACTGGACAGAGCTTTCCCGTTTGGCGCCAAAGGCAAACAAAAGCTTTTCTTTAAGGAACACCGAAATGCTTTCAAATTTAGATTTTATTCAAGTGGCAGCTTAGGCGGTAGAATGTTAAAAAAAGTATGCGGTTTTTTCTTTTTAACAAATAAATTAGGTACACAATACGAATACAGTTACGGTTACAATGCAGAAAGTACAGTACACACACATAGCGGTAGTTTCTGGGGATTACAAAATACGCAGCATAAAAACAAACGAAACACGAATTTCCCTTCCATTTTCCGATTGAGCTTTGCGATCCTCATTAATTCCTATTCCGGGGGAGATTAGGCGAAATCCCGTCCGCCCTCCAGCTTGCGCATCTGCGGAAGAGAAAGAGTAGAGAAAGTTGAGTTCAGTTTGCTGGGAGAAGAGAAAACCAAGCTTGAAAATGAGGCGTACATGAGTGTGAGTGTGCGTGAGTGGGCGTGCGTGAGTGTGTTTAGTCAATAGAAATACTTATCGTTCCAGCCACAAACGATTCTCACCTCGCGATCATCGGCATGTGTGCGATATTTCTCAGCAGCCTCGTTGCCCTTGGGCACTGGCCGGGCCTCCAGGATCTGCGTGTAGAGCAAGGCAGCCGCTATGCCACCGAGAACAGGACCCGCCCAGTACACCCAGTGCGCCTCCCAGTTGTTGGTGGCAAAGGCTGTGCCCACCGTGCGGGCGGGATTCATGCTGGCCCCGGTATACCGAATAGTGCCCAAGTGTCCAAGTGTCACCGACATGCCAATGGCCAAGGGCGCGGTATAGCGGGAATCTGTCAGAGAGAAAGGTCAAAGGTTGGCTTAAGCGAGGCTTGGGTTAGACTCACCCGGCTTGTTGGCATCGCAGGCCCCGAAGACGGTGAGCACCAGCACCAAACCCAGGAAAAACTCAATGCCCAGACCCTGCAGCGGGGTAATCAGCGGCGCCAGGCTGGTGTGACCCAGCCCATTGTGATAATCCTCATTCAACAGGGTCTGAAAGGAAGGTTAGAATTAGTTCAGATCCTGGCAAAGGTTCAATGACCTCTTGCTTACCCGGACAGCCGCTGTGCCTGCAATGGCTCCGAGGCACTGGAAGATGATGTAGAGGAAGGCACGCAAAAGGCTCACGCGACCTGTGACCAGCATACCAACGGTGACTGCGGGATTTACGTGACCACCGCTCAGGTGTCCGACAATCTGGGGGGGGAGAGGGGACGATGCATTTTTAGAATTGTGCGAAATTCCACGTTCGACTTACCGTTATGGCCATGAAAACGCCGAGGCCAAAGGCCAAAGCCTTGAACGTGCCATCCTCGATTTGCGTGCAGGCGCCGCAAGCGAAGAAATTCAGAATTAAATTCCCCAGAAACTCGCCAATCAACGCCTGCCACAGGCGCAGCTCCTTGGACTTCAGCTCATTCAAACCCAGCGAGTATTCAAATTTGCCCATTGTGGATGGTGTGTGGATTGTGGGTGTGGATCGTCTGCAATCGAGAAGAGTCGGCGACTTAATGAGCCTCAGTCAATTGATGAAAACGCCGAGCAGGCAATGCGACTGCCGGATGGGCCAATGGGGGAAATTTCCGGGGCCGTCTGGACAGCCTAATCAGGAAGGGTGACAGGGGGAGGGGAGGGGGGGGGGTCAGCTATATGCCAATAAGTCGCGGGGCCGACGAGCCACTTGAAATGGCCACACGGCTGTCCGAAATGGCCACATTGTCTGCCTTTTTGTTTCTCCTCAACTGTCCAACTGTCTGACTGCCTGTCTGTCTGTCTGTCTGTAAGTGGATGGCTTGGATTCTGTTTTTGGCTTAGGCCTGAAAACTCTTTATGGGCTTTTAAGTGGCCAGCAAACAAACAGCCACTCAGATTTGGCCAGTCCGGCAGGCCAACTCGGTCAAGAACTACGAGAACCCGACCCAAAAATGGCACCACCAACCAGTTGACCGTGCCCCCTCCCCCACCCCCCGGCTCACGATTAAGTCACTTCGATTGGATCATATTGCTCTCGAAAGTCGTTTGTGTCTAATTTGTCTATAAAGCCATCGATCAGATCATTCGTCGGGAGGTCAGAGAGCGCAGGCCGTTCAATTCACCAGCTCCCGATTTACGTCATTTCTGTTCTCTGGCTCTCCTATCAGCCCCCTCCCCCCGGATGGCCTCTTGTTATTAAGGTTTCTTTTGATATCTTCGATTGTCATTGGATTTAATTGAGGGAGGCTCTTGAAAGATAAACGACAGCAAAACCCCTGCAAATTTTCATATTCTACAAATTAATCGATAACAGCTAGCAATTCCCAAAGTCAGGGGAATGTTAACCGGGCAAACATAACAATGGGCACCTCCTCCCCCCTCGACTGGAAACCCACCCAACGTGAAGTCATCTTCGGCAGCTGTGCCAACAGCAGGTGATCCCCCCCCCCTCGCACTCGTTGAGGCCAATTAACAATTTTGAAATTGTTGGGAGGGGTTATCTGTATATAGACAGGTGATTCTTCAATTCCGATTAGCAGATATTGAATTGTCTAATCGGCTGGCGACGGCCGCGAGTAATAAAATTCCCCTTACGGCTTTTCGTGCCGAGGGAAAAGTTTGCTTGTCGAATTAGCAAGGCAAACCAGAATTTCACACACCATAAACCTTCCAAAAACGGAGGAGAGTGTGGGGAAATACAAATTCTGTACGAACTGCACGAAAAGTGCATAAAAACACAAAACAACCGCGCGAAATCTTTCAAAGTTCAAAAACCAGGAACGGTGGGGGGAACGGGGAAGGGGAACTTTCGTCAGATCGTAAATCTGGCAAGTGCCAAAAATAAAATCACTTGGGGTCAACGTAAATCGGATGACTGATGAATTTTAAGCAACTCAATGAGCCAATAACTCAATGGGGTGGGGTGAGTGTGGTTAAGGTGGTTTTTATATGCGGGAAACTGTTATACGGGTTCAAATTATGCTGGCAATGATCAACATTCGAAGAGTTGAGGATTCGGAGAGATTTTGAATGCTTTCGGGGATTTCTTTATACTGATAATAACCTTTATACTAATTGATGGTGGTTTCAATATAAGGGTAACTGTTATACTGATTCGAGTTATGTTCTTCATTCGAACAGTTGATGATTCGGTGAGATTTTGAATGGCTTCGGGACTTTCTACTCACTGATAATAACTGTCATACCTAAATATTCCAATAGATATAAATCATGACTGACATTTGCTATATTCCCGGCAGTTGGGGCCCTCGGTAGCTGACAGCTTAACGAGCATACTTAAAACTGTTATACAGCAGCCTAAACGCCTCATTACCAGCTGCTGAACTTTTATAACTTTTAAACTGTCATATTGAGCTCATTTCACTGACTCCGTTGGACTGCCCCCCACCACCATATAACAGTTGGCAGTTAAACTGTCCTACTGAGCTCATGCCACTGCCCCCCACCAGCTGCTGAACTTTTATAACAGTTGCCAGTTGAACTCTCATACTGAGCTCATTTCAACTCCATTTGACTGCCCACCCCCACCCCTAATTGGCGGACTGTTATACTTGGCAGAGGCGTTAGTTTTGCAGCGGCTTTGACTGGCATTTGCAGTCATTCGACCAAAGTCAAATTGGCTTGATGACACCGTTTGATGTCGCACTCCGGCGTCACTTAAAAAGCCATAAAAGTCATTTAGCATTGGAATTTGTATGCAGCTCAGTTAGTTTATTGGCGTAGAGACGCGTAGGCCAGTCTGTCCGTGTGTCCCAGCCGAACTGTGCTAAAATTTACGTGCCATAAAAAAACCCGTGGGCTGCTTCAATTTCAGGCCGATTCCCGTTAATTGTTGTTGTTGGCTAATTGAATTTCTGTTGACATGCATGTGGGTAGATGGATCAGAATTTGGGGAGAACTGGAGATACGTTGGGGGGGGGGGAACCCATTTAACCAGCCATCAATCATTCGGGTCGATGGAATTTAAAGCCCGCAGCTCAGTCAGCGGGCTTTGCTCTAATAAGAAAATCGCCTGAATTTGGTTATAGATTTTTTTTTTGTCGAATTTCTCGGAATCATTTTTGTTTATTTCGTGGATGTCGTGTTGGGAATTTTTGCACGCTACGATGAACCCGCAAATTAAGAGAATTTTAAGAAAATTTACTTTCTGCGTACGACACTTTTAGAACTGGCGGAGGAGGTGGGGGAACACAGAACACTTGAAGATTTCTTAAGATTTTTATTTTTATGACTTAATTTTTTTTTCCTCTCAACAAAGAAAACGATTCGAAACACATGATGTATGAATTTTGTGGGCTGTAGGATTTTATGGATCGTTTGTGCTGAAAGCACGAAGTGCCATAAATTTCGAAAGAAGGATTCCTAAATATATTTAAATTTCTGGAGGTCCCCAAAAATCTTCTAACTTTCGTTTGCTTACCTTGTTGACTGCCCGCTAATTGTCCGCCTTTTGTTTTTCTATTTTACTTAACACTTCTACAACAACCAAAGCGCATGGGCGAAGGAGAGCAGCGCAGACACACAAACGACAGATGGCCGGACCGGTGGGCGGGGGAGGCAGTTGACTTTTCAAAAAAACGAACCGAGCACTTTGACTCCACGACAAACACTGCGCGAACGACTGGGCACAGGCAAAATGCCATAATCTGAAGAGGCCACGAATAAAACAAAAACGAAAGCAACGGCACCGGCGTGTGTACGAAGCGCAGCGCACACGAATAATTAGCAGCAACAACAACAACGGCGAAATGTGCGCGCGCCAACGATCGACCCGAAGCCTGACGAGGTGTAAAAGCCGAGCCGAGCCGACGGTCTGCTTTGTTGTTGCTGCGCCTGCGCGCAAATTGCACAAACCGCAAAACCAACAACAACAAAGCAGATCGCAAATTTACACTGACAACTCAGTGATTCGTCGGCCGTCCCCCGTCCCCCGCTTCGGCTCAACCGACTGTCCGCGATTAACTGCCGAGATTAGCGCAGGCGGGCCGTTAATTTCGAGAGCCTTCAATTGTCCGGCGGAACCAGCGACAATCACTCACTTAAGGCCAATGAGCCTCAAATGTGGGCAGCCTTCTTAGTTGGAAGAACATAGAGGAAACTATCAGAGATGATTCCAACTTCAAAGATATCTTAAGAGGACTCTTAGAAAATTGATCGAGTAAATAAATCGAATAAGGAAGTTCTCTTTAATTGATAAATTCCCTGATAAGGTTCTTAACATTTGGCCAACTTGTAGTTTGCATTTCTCACATGGCCGTTGCCGACGGTCGCCTCAAATGCAATTAACCAATTTACACTTTCCCCCCTGAGAGCCGGGGGAGGGCGCGGGCTGGCTGACGTCAGCAGAATCCCGGGGCGGGCAAATAGAATCGGCTTTAATCAGAGAGGAGCGCCGCCTTCTTTATGATTTGTTTATAAATATTTAAACATTTATTGGGCAACTTTGCAGTGATAACGCAGCCGATTGGGTGGAGTGCGTGGGTGGCTGGGAGAGCTTTGAACTCGTGACGATGGGGGAAGGCTGGAGATATGCCCATAAAATGATGGGCAATTTTGTTGGGGGGACTTATCATGCATCGCTCTTTGATTTCTTTAATTGGTTTTTATTCCTATGGGAATTTTCCATTCAGACACGGCGATCGTAAAGAGCCAACATTTTTTACTGCTGACAAAATTGTAAACTCCGTCGATTTGAATCGATTTAACGAGCTGGGAAATTGCCCGTTGTCCGTGGGTGGGCCGTGCGTCAACTCTGCTTACTCACTTTGTGCATTTTTATAGCTTAAATAAATTTTATTTCCCCTTTTTATTTGATTGATTTTGCGGTCTTATGAGAATTTCCGGTCCACCAAATGCATTTTGCCCCCCAAGCGCTGCATACTTTTATGGGCGGTTGTAAAATTGGTTTGCATTCGGGTTGTTGTCTTCGCTAAGCTGTCGGCGAATGAGGCTTAGAGTTGGGCCAAAATCGTGTCGTGAGTGGAAGCGATAACGAAGTTGTGTATCAAAGAGTCCTTCAGCCTTCGAGACTCAGAATTCCAACCCATACTCCCCTCTCCACTTTGTGACTGTGGGTGAGTGAATTCTTGTTAATTTTGGGAACCAAATTTCAATGTTGTCTTTAATTATATGAAAAGGCAAAGACCTTAAGGAAATATATATAGTCCTTTTGGTTGCGTGAAAGAATTTCAGAGACCATCAATTTGCTTATGAGTAATTATAAAAATCATCACTGAAGTGGAAGAGCTTCTCCAATCGTCCAGGTGTCTCGCCTGGCTCACCTGCCAGGAAATTGCGCTTCTTTTTGCTTTCATTAATCAAAGTTCCACCTTTTCTCTCTCGTCATGTAATCACATTCACTCGATCAAAAGGACTTCGGACGAGGATTTATAACCCCAGCAAGTCCCTTTTGACACCCCGCGGCTCAGACTCATCAAGCGGCACACCCACATGGCCGGGCCGAGTCCTTGGGACGTCATGACGGGCTATTTTATTTGCATAAGTCCTTCGGGACTGGCCAGCCGGCGCTGGCGGTTCAATTAGCCAAATTGAAAGGCCGTCTGAAGCCGTTGCCCCCCGAATGTGGCACAAATAGGAAGTCTAATTTGGCCAACACATTCCCTGCCATTTGGTCGTTTTAGTTTTACAATTAGCGGCTTTAAATCTGCGGCTTATCAGCGGCTGTGGGCAAATGTTTCTCAATCGCCTGTCGCCAATCGCCGCGTTTTATAGACTGTTCTTAATGGGCTTTTGTTTTGCACAACACGTACAGTTAGCCGTCCAGATCGTGCCCGAGTTATAAAACAACAAATTTGTGTGTGATCACAGAGACTGGAGAAACCGGCAGAACAATCGGAAAGGAAGCCTCACAAAAATCGCTAGGGGATCCCACGAATCAAATTTCCTAGAAATAATAAATTTCTGGGCGATTTCTAGAGACCTCTAAGATTCTCTAAAGCTCTAAAAAAGATCCCCAGAATTTGCTAGCAATTAAACCCGAAGACCCTTAATAGAATCTAAGTAAACTCAAAAAAATTGTTAATTTTGTTTGGGTTACTTGAGCATCCGCTCGAGCACTCGCTTGTCAATCATTTCCCATTGAAGTGGAACGATCCCAGCAGCAACAACAACAAGAACAACAACGCAGAACTCTTGTTAATTACCTGCAATTTTGCCAGCCAGAGCACGCGACTTGCCCGGCGGCCTGTCGACAGGAAATGCCAAAAACTTGCTCATAATTTTTGATGTAGAAAAAAAGTGTTTACTCAATCATTGAGAAGATGGTAAGACACGAGGCTGCGTTGCCAAATCGATAATCAATAAGGCCAACAACACCAACAAAAATTCTAAACAAACAAAAAAGACGCCCACAAGCTGGTCAAATTTTTTCCTCCGGCTTGGCGGGCCAAGAGATTTTCCCACGAGACTCCAAACAATCCAAAGTGCTTTTCAATGGATCGCCAGACAAAACAACAACAACCGCAAGTGGCGCGGCCTTATTGAAACCTTAGCTCTTTCAATCCCAACCAAAATCAGATCGCCCGCGAAAATATTTGGCAAACGCCGTCATCGATATTTTACACACTCACGCACTTCACAGTCGCGGAGTCGAGCAGTCGCCGCGGCTACAAAGATTGATGAGTGCTGAGCTGTGAAGTGTCAATCGATGGGTTCGGGGGGGGAGAGCCGGGTGGCTTTTGCAGCTGCCTTGGTGACATTGACCTTTATTTGTGGTGAGGGTGCATACGGCGAGATCAATCATCGGCAGACAAACAAAACGAGACGGCCAAAAGAATCGCCAACTCCCTGGCGATTTCTTTTTTTCTAAGCTCGACTGGCGATTTCCACCGACTCATGTGTTTTGATTTGAGCCATTGCTGGTTATTGGCCGGGCCATAACGGTAAGTGATTTCTTGGCCGCTCCGTCTGTCCGTCCATCACGCAACAGGTGCCAAAGAGATCCGTTCCAGATGAGGTGCCTCGGCGATCGAATGCCGTCGTCAGTCGGATTTTGCTGTTGGCCAAAATCAACTTGAACGCTCTCGACTTGAAGCCGAGACGGACCCACGGGCGGGCCCACAAGACGGCCACAACGAACGGTTTCAATGTCGTTAGAGCGACAAAAAGGGGGCGGGTGTTCGATGTAGCGATGGGCGTGAGTCACGGCCGTGATCGCCCCAAAGGTCGAGGTATGAAAACATGTGAAATTTTTGCCCGCCAAGGCAAGAGAACCGAGAACAAATCAAGCATAACGATGGTCGTGAGTCACGCAAGAGAGGGTTAAGGTTGAGGAGTTGAGTACGTGAGTCAGTCACGCAAGTGACCGAAAATAAAAAAGAAGTTGACCAGTGTAATTCGTGACTGAATCACGCACGATTTATAAAAGCAGCTTGCGTCGTTGTCTTTTTAAGCTGACTTGGAGGGATGGTGAGTTAAGCAGAACAATCCTCCGTGAGTCAATCCTCAATCGTGAGTCACGGCAAGGAAGGATTAAGGTCGTAATTGAGGGTCCGGTTCGTGAGCCAGTCACGTGACCGAAAATATGTAACTATTAGATAAGAAGACTGACTGCAAGGGCTTGGGATTGAACAGTTTCGTGACTGAATCACGCACGATTCACGATAAGTAATCAACTTCAAGTGTGAGAGATTTGTCGTTGTCTTTAATATCCGACTTGAAGGGATGATGATTCACGACAAGGAAAGTTCCCATCTACCCTAATCTCCCGCCGAGAAACCTCAAAATCTCGCCATCGTGAGTCACGTGAGCTCTTCGAAAATAAGCTGATTAGTTGTCCCATCGCCAGCTCACATAAAAATAGCAACAATTTGTTTTCTTTACAATAAAATCCGCAGACTGGTAGCTTTCTGGGATCCAAACGACTCGAGGTAATTGGACAAACCGCACAGGCCATTGTCTGGGGGTGGGGAGGGGCGAAGATTCGTTACCATTCGCTGGCCAGAAATCGCTGCTCATTTCGTTTATTAATTAAATCACTCGAAATTAAATCGCCCATTTCTTTAATGCCCCACAAATCGGTTTGCAGTTGGCCAACAAACCCAAAGCCAAAGAGTTAAAAGGAAACTCACCCACTCCCCCTAATGTCGATGATGGTCGTCTGTCTCCTGTCGCCTGTCGTTTGTTTTGTCAATAATTTGCAACTGTTGCTCGCTGGCCGAAATGTGACAAGGTTTGTTTTCGGGCTGGTTTATTTATATATTCCAGTTATTAGCCAGCCGAGCCTTCGAGGCAATCAATACCGCGGAGGAGAACAAGTCTTCCAGCCAAGAATGGAAAGTTGCCGAAAGTGAAATGATAAAATGGCAGCGAACTTTACCCAACCAAAAAGGAGAAAGGCCGTGTGGGTGGCGGAGGGAGGTTGGCTAAATTGTGTGTTGCTTTTTATGGAACGATAAAAAAACGGAAGAGTTATGGCTCTCAATTCCAGATATCACCGTCCAATTGTGTCTCATACGCCGCTAGAACTGAAGTCTTATCAAAGCGATTTGAATCTCGAAGGGTCAACGTGACACGCAAGGCAAAGGAAATTCCTCGAACAAGGGATTTCTGATTGAGTTTATAAAGCTTTCTCGATGGACTTTACTAATCAGAGACTGAGAAGTTAGCCAGTAAGAGAATTTCTTAAGTTTCACGCACGCACGCTGGGCGGTGGGTCTGGCGCGTGAGTCACGCTAGACGAAAATAGCTTGAAATTGAGTTAATTTAAGAGTTCGTCTTATCGGCAGCCACAAATTTAACTAACTTAATTACTTATCGCCAACAAACGTGAGTCACGTGGGCCCACCAACGAGCCAATCTCAAAACTGTAAGTCTGTAATATCTGGAATCTTAGACCGATTAGTTCGACTGGATTAGCGATCCCCGATTAAGGGCGGCTGATAGAAAGAGTCCGCCGTAATTCCCATATGGGTAATCAGTTCATAAAGCATTCTTGCTAGTCGATCATAAAGCCATAAATCCTTTAGCGTCGGCAGCCATGACGACTCTGGGATTCCAGAGGCGAGTGCAAAATGGCTGATTAAAAGGCTGGGGAAATTTATGCAAAAGGTGGACTAATTAAGCCAGCAGAGAAAGGGAGTGTGGGAGCGCAGAGGGAAGGGGTAAGAGTCCTCCGAGCCAAGCCCAGGCCACCACCACCCACCCAGCCAGGCCCCGTAAAACGAAGCCGACGTCGCTGCCGCCACCGCCGCTGTCGCCGCACGACGATTCGCACAGCGACGAGCATTTGAGCGGCTGGCCCGGCCGACTGGCTGAGTATATCAGTTACAGACCGGGCCGGGCCAACGTTTATTTACGCTCGAACACCGAACGTGGTAGCACACACAGCCAGCGGCTAAGAGCGAGCAGAAAACAGCGAATCGACAGAAATTGCAAAAAACAAATTCAAAGTCAAGACAACTCGACGGAGGGTTGGTTCGCGCGTGGTCCTTCAGACTCCGACTCCCAGACAAAAGATAATTTAATTATTGTACTTTCGAAAAGTGAAACAAACAATTCGATTCGTTTGGCGATTGGCCGCTGCGAAGTGAAATTGTCATTGCAACCTAACGAACTCAATTTGCTTTTCGCAACATCGCCCATAAAACAACCTGAGCAACAACAACAACAACTCCAGCCCCCCACACGCGGCCGCCACACGCTTTTCAATCTTTGATAAATTCAATTTCGTACGCTCTCCTCAAGTAGCCCGTCCAACGCCTCCGCCAACGCCGATCTCTCGCCGCGAGTCTTGAATTGTGCAACCCGAACGTCAGGGGGGCACTTAACCTTAGCAATTATTTGGCAATAAAACTATTGGCACAATAATTTGATTGGACTTTTACCGCTTAAAAAAACGAAAGCAAAGACCCACGCGCCGCCGCCAGATCCTCGAGAGCCGATAGAAGAGCCAAAACCAAAAATGGTCGAGAAAACAGGTGAGTGTTGTTGGGGAGTCAATGAGACAACTTAATCTGCTTTCGTTGGCTGCTTTTGTCTTTGATTTTTTATCAAAGGAAAAAACCGTCACGCCAATTGAGTGATTTATGATTGGCGACTGAGTGATTTGTGGGTCCGTCTGTCGGTTATCATCGAATTAAATTCGATTGTTTTGAATTTCGTTTTGCAGTTTCTCCCGAAAACTCATCCAAAAGCCATCAACTGCAATGGCCATGTTTTCTGGGTAGCTCACTCGACTTGAGAAGCTTCAAAGAAAATTCCCCTCCCCTCACGAAAATTATGTCAATTTGCTCAGACACATTAGGTGTGCTGGTTTGTGTGTTTGTGGATCTAACGAGCTATTAATTAAATCGAGAAAAGTCTATAAAGCCGCCGATTTAATTGTGTTTGTTTTCCAAATTCGCTGACTTCTCTGCCCGGCGGGTTGTTTTCGGCTTTTTGTTTGGATTTTCGGATAAATAAGAAAAAAATAAATACAAATTGATAGTTGGCTATACACCGAAAGAGATAAGGAAACAACCAGCATTTGAATGGTTTGGGGCTCCCAAAAAAAATAATAACCCCTAAAAACAGAATTACCATTCGAGTGGAAACTTTTCGGGGCTTCGATGGGGTGAGGGAGGGTGAGGAGATTAGCTGGTTTCGTTAAAGGAGTTAGAGGGATTGGTGAGCTGCGAGGGAGTTTAGTCTTCAAGGAACCTATAATAAAGGGTTTCTATTCGAAGACTTCTAAAGAATATTCAAGGGACTCGAAGGGCCTTAAAATATTCGCAAAATAATCTAAAAAAGGTAGTCGAAGTGGCCTTGAGGCTTTCATACGGTAGAAAATACCCTACCAATTTTTTTTAAAAGGTAAAGAAATAAGAATCAGAATTTCAATCCACTGAACTCCCTTGAATTAGCTTTCCAACGCATCCAAATTTAGATCTTCATAGTTATAAACTTGAATAATACCCTTACCCTTTTCTTACCCTTTCCATACAGTTTCCTCCTATCGCGGGGAGCCTGTGTTTTCCTTGCCGAGCCTCGAACTGCCGTTGAATTTGTCTTCCCCCTTCCCCTAAAATTTTACCCCTCCGATAATTGAAATTTCCAAGCGAACCGAGCGAGCTAATTAACGTCGCTTGATATTTAAACAGTTGGACAAACATCGCAAACCACACAGGCCCCTGCCTGCCCCGACTCACCTCGGTACACCGTCCCCTTTCCCCCATCCACACTTTGGTATCTTTGTTTGTTCTTCACCAGCGCGCTGCCTCATTTGTTTTGGGCAGATCTGGAAAACACACACTCACACACTCGCATACTCACAGCCGAGGTGCCAGTGGCAGTCACGGGAACCCCAACGATAAGAATTGCGTGAGAGATTTCCAGCCTATTTTTTTGGTGGAGGGGTGGGGAGGGGTAAGAATTCTTCAAATTACGAATAAACGTGTTTTTAATTTCCCTTCCTCGTCGCCGATTGAATTTCACGCTAAAGAACTGAAAATTACCCCTGCATATTCTAAATTTGAGCCGCCGATGACATCAGAGTGAAATTGCTTATAAAAAAATAATTCGACTGGTAGCGAAAATAAAAACAAAGCCTTCGCAAAATTTAAATACATTGACCCACCTGTGAAAACATTTCCAGAGGCGAAATTGGGCTCCAGACACCCCACACCCGCAAATTAAAGACTTATTAATAATCATCTGTATAATTTAGTTAATTACTCAGATCGTAGATTCCGCCAGGCCAATCTGACGGGGCTTGGGGATTTTATTTGCCCTGTCAAACGAGCCTAATCGCGAGACTTGGACAACCCGAAGGGAATTTCCACTGCAACGCAGTTTCCATTCCCACATTTCCAGCTCTCTGACAGCAACTGATTGCCTGAGTTGAAGCTCAGAACTGCCAACCCTTTGTCAATATTTGGAGGCGGTTTTAAGTGCTCGTTTTTATGGGGTAAAAAAGCAGATCGCAGGGTAATTTAAGCTATTTTAAGACTCACAAATTTGGATAATTGATGCCTTTGGGAATACATTATTTGAACCCAAATTAGCCAGCCAGTGAGTGAATCGGTTTTTGCGCGAATTTCACACAGCCATTAAATCCAGAAACGGGGGAAAACCTAGAAATAATTTTAAGGCCTCTTTTCCCAATCAAAAGAACTTTAGATTCCCTTTTCCTTTCTTTGGACCTTCCCAAAGTTCTTTCCCTCGATTAATTTATCCTGTTTTGAATAAAGTTTCTTTTAATTTCGCCACACCTTCCGCTGCTGATTCATTTCAATCCGCGTATTGCGTTCCCGAAAAGAAAACAATCGAACCTCCCGGCAAAGATTTGTGGGCCGCCACCGAACAGGTTTCGGAGTTTTTGTTTCTGCGACGATCAACAAAAAAGGCACAGAAGGGAAGTGGGGCCGCTTTTATTGTTAATAAAATCATCACCCCCAATTGAGGCGAAGCCTGTAATTCGCCGCCGTCGTCTGCGCCGAAGAGCATTGCAAATCCGATTAGATTTTTTGATTAATTATTGTGGAAGGCAAAGCACACGTGCCTTTTGTTTGGTAATCACCTGCCGCGTTTCTCAGGCGTACACACGAGGCCCGCTCTGCCGGAGTCTCCTCAGGAAGTCGGGTGGGGCGAGGATGAGTCATGCGGCCAAGCCTTAGGCCCTGGGGGGTCCCAGGATGGGCCGCTCGCTTGGCTTCCTTGTCGAAGCCGCGAAGAGAACAGCGTTTATGACCTTCTTCAGAGTCATAATTCTGTTAACAAAGTTGTTTACAACCGTTTTTAACAGCCGCCTTAAAATCCCCCCCCGGTCGCGTGCCAGTCCAGCGCCCAGCGAATTTTCTCATATGCGCAATAAAACCGGCGGGAAAATCAACCTCGTTGTGCAATAAGCAGGCCGATTATAATGCAGTCCGGCTCCCTAAGCCCTTATCTAATCTCGGCCTCTGGCCTGAGGGAAATTCTAATGACCATAAATCGCCAAGAGGAAATGCCATTCCAGCGGTCGGCATATGTAAATTGCTATGCTTCCGAATAAAAGAAAATGCATTAGAATTTTCTTCGGATTCCAGGCCACGCCAACCGGAGTCGTAAATTATATGGCCGGCCAACCGGCCCACTTGGCAACTTGGCAAAGGCGGCGCGGCCGGCCCAATTGATCTACGGCTTCGATAGCGAAAGTTGAGAGTCATAGCCGTCCAACTGTCCGAATGTCCGACTGGTCGACCGGCTTGCCTCTGCCGACCTTGACATTCGGAATTGAAATTGAATGCCTGGAGCGCTCGGCGTGGGGGGAAATTGCTCATTATTTCTGTGTAGAACAAGGTAAAAATTATAAAGATAGAAATAAAATACTATAATTCTTAGATGATTTTTATCTGCCCGACAAGCAGACACAAAGACAGGCGGGTGGGTAATGTGAGATTGTTTTTTTGTTCCCGGCGATGTCGTCGGTCTGACAAACACGGAAGCACTCACCGTGTGCACTGATATTAGCCCAGAAATAAACAACAACGACAACAAGATGTGCCTGTTTTGCATATTAATTGGGTGTGTTCGCAATCCATAAAAATACCGCAAAAATACTGGAAAATACTAAGCAAGCCGATTTCGATAAACGGCCCAGACGCAGTCCGCCTTTCTCAGATTTAAATAGGTTAACCGAGAACTTGGCAAACCGTCAGTCCCTCAATCCATCAATTCGCGACATCTCCCGGCGCTTGTTTTGGGGGCAGTCGAAGTTGTTCAATTAGGCGAACTCACGGGCAGTGAAGTCGCCTCAAATGGCAGGCGGCGTGATGATGGGCTGCGGGCTAATTAATTTCATGTCGTGTTCGGTGTTCAGAGTTCTGATATGGGAATCTTGACGCTGGAGACGTCAGCAGACCGCCAAGGCCCGAAAAGATGTGCGAAATTTACAAGGGAAGGTGATAAAGTTCGCGGAGAATTTTAATGAGCCAACTGAGATAGCAAATTGGCTCTAATGGGAACGGAGGAAAGTAAGACAAAAAATACCAAAAAAATATATACTATCTAAAATTATTTAATATCTAAATTGCCACAATAAAACACAATAAACGTGTTAATTTAATTTAATGCAAATCAATTGGCAAGCCCATAAAACAAATTACAAAAAAAAAATACCAAAATCAGATACCGAAAATTTTCAAAAATTTATTATTTAATTTTTCAAGCTTCCCTCCCCCCGCCCACCACACCCTCAACACTAAGCCAGCCTTGCCATTTCAATGCCTCGCCAGCAGCTGCGGGTCTTGGGGGTCTCTTGGTTTTTTGGGTCTGTGGGTCGGTCTTTGGGTCTGGGGAGCTCCGATTGGTCACACCCTCACCTTCCACTTGCCATTCAATTGCCAATTATTTTTGTGTAATTTCATTTGGTTTTCTTTTATTTATTCATTGACTTCAATTGCCACCAGAAATTGCCAACCGAACTCAGCGGCACAAAAACTAAAAGTCGATTTGCCGTTTGAACCAAATTTCGTTCGACCCCCCAAAATTTTTCTCGCATTCTTCGTCGTGAACATGAAACACGCATTTTTCGCTCTTTTATTTGTCAAGGCGAAAATCAACAATAGGCCGAAAATTGCGCCAAGCCTAAAAAAGCCCCCAACCCGGGCGGCGGGGCCGGCAGGGCCGCGGGATCGCCAGATATGCTGTTATTGGCCGTAGGCCCATAGATTGTTTTAGATGGGGGAGATTAGGCCCCCACATTTTTCATTAGGCCAATTGAGATTAGCAGGGGAAGGAGGGGGGGAGGCGGGGCTGCAATTTCCGACGCCGTTGCCGCCCCCGAGATTCTCCCTGATAATTTTCACCGACTCATAATTGGCGGTGGGTAATTTAAAATTTGTGATAAACTCGACAGATCATCAATTATAAGTCGATTCGAAGTTGACTTTTTTGTTTCCTCTATAAGTTTAATTTCTTTATCGAATCCGAATTCCTCCAAAGTTAGAAAATTAACTAAAAATAGCAAAACGTTTAGTGATTGACGTTCTGATATCGCTAATTCATTGGTTATATTTAAAATGGAAGACAAATTTGCTCTTCTCACACGCGTCGTTGGCTTCTCAATTGACAGGTCAATAAAAACAACACAAAACAAAGGTCCATCGGTCACAACGAACTGCGAATGCTCTTTTCGTTAAGTGAGGAAGGGAAGCTTTGAGATTTGCAGTTGAAGGTGGCAAAAGCGCAGATTCAGGAAGAGATTCGATGATTCCTTTAGGAAGCTAAGGTGACGGGAATTTGGGGCCTGAACTTCAAGCTTATTGAGTTCTTTAATAAAATTCTTAGAAGGAAGGCTTTAAAGATATTTATGTGACTCAGATATGGGATATGGACGGTTTCCGATAGGGAAAGTTTGGGAATCAGAAACAAGTTGAAGTACATATTGTGGGATAAGAAATTCCAATTTATCGCTTGAGATATTCAATTCCTTTAAGGTGGGACAAATATTAAAAGATATGGCAATTATAAGAAGTTCCCTTGAGATTGAAATAAAGAGTTCTTAACCTTTAGTTCTTGTTATAGAAAGAGCCTCCCGATTCCTGTTGCTTGGAAGGAAGTTAAATCTTTCCTCGAACTTATAAACTCGTCTCCCTTACTTTGCAATAACCTGGAGAGTAAAACAAACGAGGTAAACAAAAGTATAGACAGGCGATTTTACACCTTTTGCGGTTGGCGTTGATTTGCCGTCCGTCCGTCCGCCTTGCAAAATGTTTGCTTGTTTGTTGTTTGTTTTTTTGAAGCGCATCGCGAATCGCAGATCAGCGGCGTCGTCGTGAGTCGTCCCGTTTTTTTTTTTCGAGGTTCCATTGAACTTGAAATTGAAATCGAAGTTCGATTTCAAGTTGAGAATAAAAAAAAAAAACACACAACCAGCGATACTCGATGATTAATTATTTTCATCGGCCATTCAGTCGGCGGGGCGATAAAGTTATTAATTTGCATCTAATGGCGAAGAGGCCGACTGACTGACTGACTGAGTGGCGGTATTGATTGCATTGATCGATGCACCGAATTAACAAGTTTTTCGGATTCCCAATCGCTCAATGCATCGGTAATTATCTTTGACATTTCGACTGTTTGTCTTCATTAGCCGCCGACCCCCAACCGAAGATCGCCAACTCCAACTGTCGATCTCTCAGAATTTGCCTGCGTCCGTCGCCGTTGTCGGGCTTTCAATTAGAATTAGAAATTGAGGTAATCAAACAAAATTAACCATAAATTTCTCGGCCGCGGTTTTATGGTAATCGAGCTCTCAGCAAGTCGGGCTTGTTTGCTTGTTAGTTGCGATCGCGTTTCGGTTTTGTGTTTTATTATTTGCGCTGGTTTCGTGGGTGGCACGTGGGCAGCTGAAATTTATCGGTTCGCGGCGGACAACCAAAACTTGGACATGTTAATTGCTGAGCTCCGTAAATTCTGACCAATTCATTAGCAGGGCAATTAAAGGAATGCTAATCGAGTTGAAAAACTTTCCGTCGCCCATCCAACGCTCGTTGGGATTCCTCGAAGATCGCCAATAATTTTCTATTTTTTGCGTATTGGCAACGAATTTCCACCCAAGGCACGTCCGCCTGCATTCTCTGGCAACCTCGACGACGGGTTCTCAAATTTTATAGCCTCTGGCAGTGAATGAGAAATGCAAGAATTTGCCCCCCAAGTGCAGCGGCCGGCGTCCCACTTTCGTGGGCCATAAAAATCCCTCCGCCCGCCTTATCGCCCACTCGACGATAACCGGGAAGAGTGCCAGCCACTTGGCCTTCCGATAAGCCGAGCATTCTATTTGCCGGAAGATTAACTCCGGCCGGGGGATTAGGCCGGGCCAAGGCGGCTCTGGAGGATGCCCACGAAAATTCCGTCGCGATTTCTTGATAAGCAATTAACACCCGCGGCAAACAAACGTTAAGTGCCACTAATTGCGGTTGGCCTCTGTCCCCTTGTCCGTCCTCTCAATTTGCTTGGCGGTTTTGGCAAAACTCGGCTAGTTTGGCTTCGGAGGGAATTACAATTTCATTGTCGGTCGATTCTCATTTGCGAGATTAATTCACACCCGGGTGCGAATTGTGTTCGTGATCCGTCCGTTTGGCTTTGTTTAAGCAAATTCATTTACACATGCGCTCGTTAGCACGAACCTCGGATCCACATTAACCACTGCCGGCG
>JBAMCP010000836.1:0-34652 GCA_037075105.1 Lissocephala sabroskyi
CAAGATGATCATCAAAATTTATAAGCACGACGAGGGCGTCTCTTTTCCTGCTCCTGTCTGTCAACTGGGCCTCCTCATCCGGTTGATTGTAGTAGAAAATCTGTAGGGGGAAATGGAGCCCCAAATCTGGAAAAGGGGTCTTGATTTGTGGACTTTGTTGGAGGCGATCGTCAAAGTTTATGAGAAGGAATCGCACAGGGCGACCTCCATTCGAATCTTGTTCCTGTCCATCATTTGGGCCTCCTTACCCGGCTGTTTGTAGGAAGAAACTGTTGAGGAAAATGGAACTCCAAATCTGAAAAGAGTCTTTGATTTTGTGGACTTTGTTGGAGGTGATCTTCAAAATTTAAGAGAAGGACAATCAAAGTCAGTCATTCATTCATTCCCTGCTTCTGTCTGGACTTCCACATCGGTCTGTTTTTAGAGAGAAGTCTGAGGGAGAAAACGGAGCTCCAAATTGAGAAAGAGTCTTTGATTTTGTGGACTTTATTCGAGGTGATCTTAAAAGTTTATGAGAAGGAATCGCACAGGGCGTCATTCATTAATTTCTTGCTCTTTTCCTTCATTTGGACTTCCACGTTCCACCGCTTGGAAGGGAAAACCTGTAGGAAAAAATGGAGCTCCAAATTGGAGAAGGTTTCTTGATTCTGTGGACTTTATTTTAGGTGATCTTCAAAGTTTATAGGGAGCAACCGCACTTGTCCTTCATCTGGACTTCCACATTCGTCTGTTCGTAGCGAGAAGTCTGAGGGAGAAAACGGAACTCCAAACCGAAAAAGAGTTTTTGATTTTGTGGACTTTATTGGAGGTGATCGTCAAAATTTATAACCACGAATCACACAGAACGCTATTTATTTATTCCCTGAACTTGTCCATCCTCTGGGCCTTCTCACCCGGCTGTTTGTGGGGGGAAATTGGGCAAAGGATTCTTAGTTCTGTGGACTTTAATGGAGGTGATGGTCAATCGCTTCACTCATTCGTTTCCTGCTCCTGTTGCCGCCTCTTGTAGGGTGAAATCTTGAGCTCCAGATCGCGAAACGGCTGGGCCTCGGGCAGCTCGGCTTCCCCGTTGGTCCGCTCATCCCACGGCTGCGGCTGGGAGGTGCCCCACACCAGGTAAACGCAGTTGCCGAGGAACAGAATCACCGAGGCAATGGTGAACACCACCTGCCATTGACTCCGCTGGCTGGGCTGCTCCACCACCACCCCCACCACGAGGGGCGTCAGCAAACCCACCACATTGACGAAGGTGCTCAGGATGCCCATCAAAATGCTGGCATGCGCCGGCGACAGGTCAATCGTATTGAGCTCACTGCCAATCGTGGCGGCCCCGCTGATGCCAATGCTCAAGGTGATCAAGACCAAGGCCAGCGGTTTCTGCTCCACGTCCAAGAAGCCCAGCGTCATCATCAAAGTGGCTGGAGTCCACAGGGCAATGCTGTTGTAGGTCTTCCTCAGCCCGGTGAGGCTGAGCCAGCGGCGCTGGAGCACCACATCGGCCACCACCAGGTAGACATAGCACATGCCCCACATCACCAGGAAGGGCAAAGCCGAGAAGAAGGCATTGTCCTCCATATCGAGCTGGAGGACGTGCTTCAGGTAGGCCGGCAGCTCGGCCAGCATTGTGCTCAGGCCCCAGATGTCGGCGCAGCGGGCGCAGAGCAAGGCATAGAAGGGCGGAGAAGTGAAGATGGCCCGCCAGGGGATGGGCAGGTGGCGCTCCTTGGGCCCCCGCTGGCCCATGATGTGGGCCAGCTCAGCCGGCCCCACGCAGCTGGAGTCGGCCGGCCGGTTCGAGCCAAAGACCAGCCAGATGAGGCACCAGCCCAGGCCCACGGCCCCGGAGGCATAGCAGACCCCTGGCCAGCCCAGCCAGCTGGTGGCCAGCATGCCCGGGGCATACATGGCCAGGACATTGCCGCAATCGAAGCCGGTGTAGGCGAAGGCGCCGAGCCGCGTGCGCTCCGCCTGGGGCGACCAGTTGGCCAGGTGCTGGTGGACACAGGGCAGGGTGAGGCCCTGGCACAGGCCCTGGAGGATGCGTATAAGGCAGAACACCTGCCAGCCTCCCACATAGACGGCCTGTGGGGTGAGGGCGCTCAGCAGGGCGGAGCCGAGGCTGCCGCCCAGCAGCACGGCCTTGGCCCCCAGCCGCTTGCACAGGTAGCCGCCGGCGAAGGGGGTCCAGACGGAGCCCCAGTAGAAGCTGGACAGGATGTAGGACTTGTGGCCTTCGCTCCAGTCGTAGTGCTGGCAAAGGACAGAGATTAATATGGGGGGAACTCGCGTGACCTGGTGAACTTACCGGGACCTCGGGATTCGAGGAGGTGGCATTGGTCATGGCCACCAGGGTGACGGCCAAGTTGAACTGCAGGATCGTGTTGACGGTCAGGCCAATGAAGAGCAGGAAGGTCTGCAGATGCCGCATGCCGCAGGTGGGCGTGGTGGGGGTCGCACCTCCTGAAACTCAAAATAAGGATTTCTTTTTCTTTTCTCGCTTTCTTCCAGCCGACTTACCATTTTGGTCTACGGCTGTGTCCGGTTGGTTGGCCATTTTGCTGTCAGCGGTTCCTGGGATTCCTGTTGTTGCTGTTTTTGTTGCTGGTTGTTGTTGTTGTTGTTGTCATGCATAATTTTGTAGGTTTTGAGGGCCGTTTTGCCGATCCGAACGTCTCCGCTGCCAAAAGAAATCTACGCGTAAATGGAAAAATTTCGGGGCTCCCAAAAGTTCTGTTCGGTGTTTCGACCCCCCGAAAAAAAACCCGATAACTGTCATTGATAATTTGGTTGCCGCTTTTATTGTTGTTGCAATTAGCGGCTGTCATGGTGGGGGAGGGGGGAAGGGGCGGTTCATTGACTACAACAACGCGAGGCCGGAACTAAGCGACTTCATGTGGTGAAATACTTTTCTATGGGAAGAGGGAGGGGCAGGGGTTTGATTAACACGTGGGTGTGCGTGTGTGGGTGGGTGTGTGTGTTTTTTGGGTCACTCTAGCAGCTGGTGAAATGACAGCGTCACCGCCATCGAGTGAAGAGTTGGGGAAGGGGTGATGATCTCTGATAACGGGACTCTTAGGGAGCTGAAGTGGTTGAGGATTATCAGGAACTCATAACGAGGGAAGGTAGAGGAATTTGTAGAAATAAAGGGGAGTAAGGGGGAGATTTCAGGAAGATAATGTAGGAAGAGGAATGGGGAGAGAGTTAAGGAATCGGCTGGTTATCTTCAGTAGAAGCTTCTGATTTGAGATCTGAAGAGAGAGTGAGTTTAATGATCTTACGGCGTTGCCAGATTGCAGATAACATTGACTGCCAGACTAATGATATCAGAGTTCTTCAGAAACGGAGGAAGAGAATCCAAAGGGAATCTGTTCTTAATCAAACAATTTTAAGGGATAGGTAGAATCGCGCTAATGGTTTCTGAGTTCTTTAGAATCGAAAGAATCCCAAAGAATCTGTTCTTAAAGAAACAATTTGATGGGTTAGAGAGAGTCAAGAGTCTTAGATGGAATCTGTTTTTTATGGTTTCGAGCAACGGATTTTAAGAACATATATTAGAGATTCCCGAAAAGTCTTTAAAGTGTTTTTTTTCCTTATATCTCTTTACTCTTTAAGAAATCATAGAAATCTTATTTATTCCGACGCAGAACATCCAAGATTTGTTCAGGGTTCCCTTGTCGTCCCAAGAAATCTTTTAATTTCGAGAAAACCTTCAGAAAATCAACCACCAAGGAATCTAAGAAGTTTTTTTTCCTCTCTCCCTCTTGGCCAAGCCGAAATCTGACCAGCAATCTATATAATAATCCGGACAGACGATGAGAGCATAAAAAAAGATGCATCTATGGGATTTGTGCATTGTTATCTGAATTTCGAGTGCAGTGTTTAGTTTCCAGTTGAGCAGCCGAAAACAAAAGCTCGGCAGCAACAACAACAATGACAACATTCGCCTGCGTCTGGCAAGCTGCTGCCTCCCTCCAACCCCCCTCCCCGCGCAGCATCCTCTACATGAGATTTGCTTGTTTGTGTTTTTTTTTTTGGGAAGATTTTTTTTGTTCAATTTTTTTTTGGTATTTTTTTTTTTTTTCAACGAAAAAACAAAATTCAAATCTCAGCATTTTACATTTGTATCTGCGCAGCTAACAAGATACTTTCCCCTCCCCCACGTGCGTGTGTGTGCGTTGGGTTTTCAATTTTCGGCTTGGCAAATGCAACCAGCGGGGGTGGGGAGGGGGACTCTGCCACAGTGGGGCATATTTTTTTGGGGGCACCCGTGAAAATATTTGCACATTCCGATTTCTGTTTACATTTTAGAGCAAATTTTGCAAATACTTCGACCGAACGTCCGCCCCCCGCCCCCTCTCAACCAACCCAAGCAATTGATTCTTGCAAGTGGCGCCCCCTCGTGGACAGCGGGGCGGGGCGGCCAAGCGGGCAAACAGACAATAGAATTTCACCTCCTTGTCTGTCGGTCTGTCGGTCGGTCGGTCGGTCGGGCGAGTGTTTCTATTTTATTTCGAGTTTACAATAAAATGCACATCGTTTGGCATTCGAATCGTTGAAATTTTCTGCCCTGCCAATCGAATTAATTCTTGCAAATTCTCACCCACACGCACAACTGTACTTAAATTCACTTGGTTTCCTCTGGGCCGGCGGTGGTGGGGGCTATTATTTTATTTCATAATCCGCTTGCATTTCAATTAATTTCAAATTTTGTTATTTGTTTTGTTGTTTCGTTGGCCGCCGTTTGTCTCACTTTGCCTCGCTAACCGGGACTGGATGAATTGTAAAGCAATCAATTCAATTCTCGCTTTTTACGCCGGCTTTTCTAGCGACCGCAGTGTGAGTCACGCGGGCCCAACGACTCAATCGGCGAAACGCTAATTAAACTGGTTTAAAAATCGTTAGCCGTTTGGCGCTGACTATAAATTTGAATTCAAATTGCCCGCCATGGGCAAAAGCGCCACCTGTTGCTTAGCGCGCGCATGACACGATCAGCTGCTTGGCAGATAAATTTCGATAGATTTCGATAAATAAGGAACTAATAAATAAAAAATAAATAAATTTAGAGACAAATTCAAGCGTCGAAATGTTTTGGAGTAGTTTATGTTTTTATTACAGATCATTTTCATTATTTTACTGCTGATCGGTAAGATTTATTTTATTTTTTGAAAGTAACGCGCAATTATTCAAAACGATTCACGGAACTGGTGGTTGTTTGGGCTGCGCAGCTGTTTGGTTTTGGAATAATCATTTTTATAGGTCTTTTGAATTCTGTTACCCATGAATTCTCTTTGGGAATCTCTCTCTAGTTCAGCGAACAACGAACTAGTTTTGGGCTGTCTTTGGAACTGATTCAATTGTTCGTCGGGGGAACAAGCGATCGCGTCGCGCCAAGTTGACGCCAACTCGTGTGGAGAGCGTTCCGTCGCAGTGCGCTTGTCGTCGTTTTTCAATTGTTTAAAAAACAATAAAAGGTTCCCCCATTTGGCGTGCGTGTTTCGTACGCGGTCGGTCAATTATTAAATTGCATTCGCTTTGAAGACAACAACAAAGTAAGCAGAAGGAAAATTGCACTTGCAAACACACAACAAATAAAATAAAAGCCGGGAAGAAGCCAACCATTGGTTGTGGGTGCGTGTGTGTGTGTGAATGCCGGCAAAATAAAATTATTACAGCTGCACATGGAAATTAGTTCAATTTGATTTTTATGTCATCATTCTGTGCGAATGTGTCAGCCTGTGTCGACGAGTTGTTCTCAGTTTCGTTTCGACATTTGTTAGAATTCGTGTCTTGTTTTTTTCAAAAAAAAAACGTTTCGTCCCCGTCTCGATTATTCGTTTCAGTCTTTGTTTTTTATTTTTATTTTGTGTATCCTTCTCTTCCGCGTTTAAAGCCGCCCGCCCGCCCGCGCACCTACAACTCCGCCACCCGCCCTCCCCCACCCCCGTCGCTTGATCGCTGCTCTTTGTCGCGCCAATTGGACGACGCCTGTCGCGACGCGCCGCCAAGGAAAGTGAGTGACGACGGACACTCGCGTGCAAATTTTTAGAACCCACTGTGCGGTGCGCCGGTCGAGCCGTGTGTGTCGGGTAATTGTGGCAGCCACACAACAACACACCTGCAGTCGGTGTCCGGTGGCTTAATCTGAGTGTGTGTGTGTGTTTTTTGCAGTGTTTATCGTGTTTCCCTACGCGCGCCCTGCCAGCGTCTTTATGAACGTGCCCAAATTATCCGAGTGAATTGAAAAGTGTGAAAAATAAATATCAAATTAACCCCAATCAAAAATACTCAGTAAAGTTTCCGCCCAAATTTTACGTGTTTTCCATATTTTGTTTTTCAACAAAGTGTCTTCGAATTTGTTGTTGTTGTTGTCGTCTGGAGAAACAACAACACGAAGCTTATTTTGCCTGCCAGCAGCAATTTTTCGTAAGTTTTATTTTCTCTTTTTTTAACTTTTTGCCATCTACGTTATTTTCCCGCATCCCGCATACCGCAAATTTGCCTACACTCACACACACCCACGCCTACTCACACACACGCACGCACACATGCAATGCAACTACCTGTTACGTTTTTTTCGTCTTTGTCTCTTGCGGTTCCGTTGTCGGCTGTCCATTTGCCCTCTCAGTCGCACCTACGCCGCCGCCGCCGCTGACTGCACTTCTCATTGTCAACGGTAGTTGTTGTTTTTTTTACGACTCCGTTTCTTGTTGTTTAAATTTCGTTTCTTCCTCACCTCAATTGCTTCTTCTTCTTCTTTCTCGACTGCCTGCTTTCTGGGGAGGATCTTATTCTTGGCCTGCGTGTGTGTTCTTTGGTTTCGTTTTCTGCACGAACCGCTGACTCATGCGGGGCACAATTACAGGGAATTTTTATTGGGTTTACGTCGAGTGGAGATTTACCGTCTCCCCAACTCTAACCCTGTTTGTGGAGGGAGGGGTGTATTTTCTATCCCCAGGGGGGCGCCAGACGCGTTTAGGAATTTATCAAAAAAGCGCACAAAAAATTCTCAACTCTCCGCCCGGCTTATCGCGGGAGACGCGAATTGTTTGCCAGCCGGTTGAAAAAAAAGAGAAAAATTTGAGATAACAAAATTTACATGCCACATTAATTTGGTGTTTTGTGTGTGTGTTTTGAGGTTTTCGTTTTCGTTTTGGTTTTTATTTTCGTTTTCTTATTTTTTACCTGATATTTGCACTCAATTGAAATTACAAACGGACAGAGGCAAACGCGGAGATGCGCACACAAAACACGTTTCCCTGTAAAGACCCAAGCGACCCGTCGACCACTCGAAACTGAGTCACTGGGTTGAAAGAACTTTCGGCTTAGACAGTCGAACAGCCCGCGGCTCGGGTGTTTCCAGTTTTACCACAAATTTAAACCATATAATGTCAATTCACCCCAGAAATTACACCCCGTACACCCAGACATATGGTCAGTCGCATCAAGATTGCGTTGTGTGTGCGAGTGTGTGTGTGTGAATGAATTTATGGGTCCGCTAACCGTCGTCAACCCCAAGGCTTTCGGATCTATAAAAAAAGATCGCGTTGCTTTCAAGGAACCAAAATTGAAAGCCAACGCAAATCTTGCCCAACATTTCACATACAAATTCGTAGAGCTTGCTCCATATTTGGGCAATCCAAAGCACACATGTTCTGGGAAGGGAATTCGCGTAGTACAGTGAAGTCTAGAATTGTAGGACAGGTCGGGAAGTAGAGAAAGCTTGGATATTTTCGATTTTAATTTGAAAGCGAAAGATATTTAACAAATCATTTTGAAAGCGAAACTTTAAGAATAAGATAAAGAGGAATACAACGATCTATTTGTGATAAGAGTTCTAGATTTTAAATTGCCTTTATATCTCCAAATGATCAACAAAGTGGTTCCGAAAAGATTTAATCACAGTCTATAGAAAAATTGTGCAAAACACGAGTAAATTTCTTTACTAGAAAATCCCAAGACTTTAAGCAGTTTCAGGCAGACTTAAGATCTATTAAGGTTCTGGAGTTAGGCTCTTTAAATTCTTCGATCATCAGGCTTCTAAAGATCTGTTAAGGTTCTGGAGTTGTTCTCTAAACTTTTCTATTTTGAGGTACCTGAAGATCCGTTAAGGTTCTTACGCTTCTTCGATCTGCTTTGAAGCATGAGAAATCCCTCAATAATTCCCCACTAAATTAATTGGTCTTCAGACATCTGTAAAGGTTCCCTAGTTGCGCTCTAAGTTTTACGAGTTGTAGATATCTGAAGATCTGTTAAGGTTCTTCTGGGATCTGAAGATCTGTTAAGGTTCTGGAGTTATTCGCTAAACTTTTCTATCTTGAGGCACCTGAAGATCTGTTAAGGTTCTTACGCTTCTTCGATCTGATTTGAAGCACAAGAAATCCCTCAATAATTCCCAACTAAATTCTCAGGTCTTCAGACATCTGTTAAGGTTCTGTAGTTGCGCTCTACGAACCCTTACGAACTGTAGACATCTGAAGATCTGTTAAGGGTCTTCTGGGATCTAAAGATCTGTTAAGGTTCTGGAGTTACTCTCTAAACTTTTCGATCTTGAGGCACCTGAAGATCTGTCAAGGTTCTTACGCTTCTTCGATCTGCTTTGAAGCATGAGAAATTCCTCAATAATTCCCAACTAAATTCTTTGGTCTTCAAATATCTGTTAAGGTTCTGTAGTTGTGCTCTAAATTTTACGAGCTGTATACATCTGAAGATCTGTTTAGGTTCTTCTGGGATCTGAAGATCTGTTAAGGTTCTGGCGTTACTCTCTAAACTCTTCGTTCTCCAGGAATCTGAAGATCTGTTAAGATTCCTACGCCTCTTTGATCTGCTTTGAGGTATGAGAAATCCCTCAATAATTCCCTGGCTCTTAGTTCCCCTCATGGAGGTTCCACTGTACTTTTCGGTCTACCTACTCACCCTTTTGTCTTGAAAGACGGTTCTGTTGAGTTCAGTTGGTGGGCTGTGCGCTTGCGCAGCCGCGTTGCTCACCCTTTTTGGGCTCCCCTACGTCGCTGGCTTGAGGCGTTTTGTACTTGAGAAACGCGTTTCATAAATTATCAAGTTGAATGCCCAGTTTCCAAATTTTTACCATACGCGACCTTGAGAACGAATTTCGGGGCCCGTCGGCTGGCTCACCTAAATGTTTTTGATTGTTATTCCAAAGTTAAATTGTCAAAGTCTCGCTTCGGTTCCTTGCCCCAGAGCCGCTCCCCAGACGCAAATCTGCTCGCTGTTCTTTGGGTTGGTTTTTTGCCATAATCGTCGGTCATTTGACAAGTGCGTAACTTTTGCTTTATGGTTAATTAGCGCAGCCATACAAATTAACTAACGCACATGCGTAACTGCCCCTTCCCCTCGATTTGCTGGTGGGGCGTCCGCTCGACTGGCTTCCTCCGTCGCCGAAAATGATTAATGAGCGTTGGGTAGTTTTGAGTTTTGGTTTTTTCTATCTCTCTCTCTCTCTGTGTTCAGGGTAATGTCTAATTCCCTTCATAGTTTGGCCCGTAGGCCGGGCCAACTGCGTGGTAAATGAAACCGGTTGGCAGCCAAATTAATGAGTGCAGCTCTGTCGGGGGCAGCGGCAGCGGCAGCTTCTCTTTTTATGTTTTTAAGGCCAACCCTGATTGCCCTGTCGGTTTTGAAAAGTTCACCCCATCGACGCCTACACCTATAATCATCGTAGGGAAAAGGTTGAGTGCTGGCCTTGGAAATTGTTCAAGAACAATCGCTCTAGGAAAGGACTCTACTCCGATGTCATTAAAGGTCTTTTGTTGGGTAGAGGGTTTTTTTTCCGTTTGTCCTTTAACAATTTCATATGAAACCAAAGTTCCTCTTAGACTTTTTAAAGAATTTTTTCCTCTGGGTTTTTGTGTCAACAGAACGGAAATAAATCTTGAAAAGCAAACAAGCATTAAGGAATCTTTAAAGACTTTATTCCCTTGGAAACGATTGTGTTTTTATAGTTTTGAAAACGTTCCTACAGATCGCCGGAGATTCTCGCTGTCTTATTCCAAAGAAATCGATAAAAATACACCCACCGCGGCTGCCCCTGCCGCCCCATAAAACATGAAAGTTAATCAGCTGGAAAGCGCTTCCCATTGTGTGTGAATATACAAGAACCAACATATAGAACCTATAAATAACCCGGCCGTTTAGAGGGCAGCCGACTCTCTCGGTCGGCTGTACTTTTATTTCCGAAACGATCGATCATCTTCGATCAAATTTCTTTAGCTGTTGATTGCGCGGGGGCATCGACTGGGGGGTGTTTATGGGTCGATTTGTCGAAAGTGTTGAAAAATGCAAATGACCCGCATGGCTTGTTGTTGATTCAGCCTGTCACATTATGGAAAATTATTAGATTTTTTGTGGGGGGCACCCGGCAGACCGTCTGGCTGTTGGGGGACGGGGAATTACTTTGGTTCTTTTTATCACACGTAAATGTCACACTTAAGCCCGGCAAATCAAATATGCCGGAGGTTTTTTTTCGTTTTGATTGATAAGAAAACCGCCAGCTGCCCGGTTGAGTTTCACGCGGTTGATTTGGGGTGACGGCTGCAGAACTCACACGACCCGCAGGGGCGGGAAGACCTCGAAGATCTTGAGATTCGTGCACCTGCCATGCAATTTGTTTTCGTTGCCTTTGGCACTCAATTTGTGTTTTGTGCATTGTTTATATGGTTATTTATTTTGTTTATAATAGAAACAATAAAGTAACTAATCAAAATACAATAATCAACACAATAAATTCTCAACACACACACCAGCCAGTCGCCTAGCAAAATCGAATCATATTTGTTTCAATGAATAAACCGAGAGAATGTTGCGTGTCTGGGGCGATCCAACCCGATATGCCATTTAAAAATACAATATTTCAATGTGTTTTATAAATAAAAACAAAGATTTATATTTATTCTATTTTATGCGCTTGTTGTGATGTGAATTGTTTTTGTTGCCTTCTCCCAACCGCTCGCTTTCTACCTTCTCTTTCCCACTGTCGCCTCGATTTGCTCAACTGTCCAACTGTCCTTTCCGGGGCCCACCCACTGACCGCTTTGTTTTTCACTTTTTTTGCATCTTTTCTATTAATTATAAGTAGCCCAACCCTTCCACTCTCTGGCTATATCTATATGTGTGTGTATATATCTTTCTGTGTGTATTTCTGTCTGTCCTTTTTTCTTTGCCTGCAAAAATCGGTGCAGCAGAGCCGCCCACACCCACGCCCACGCCCACGAGATCAAAACAGACCACGAACACATGCCGCGGAATTTGTGCTGCTGCTTGGCTATGAAGGCGATTTAAAAGTGTTTATAGAGAGAATTTCTGGTGGACTCCAGACACTCGGACACTTGAACAAATGCTCACCGATTTCTGTATGCAATTCTCACCTCATTTTTCGCTCCTCCTACAAAGATTTTTCGATTTCTCAAGACTGCAGCTAAAATTCCTTAACTTGTTTTCTTTCTCTCTATCTATCTGTCCATCTGTCTTTGTGTTTTCTGCTGGCTTGGCTGCACTCTTAACTTTGCATTATCAATTTTTCCCGACAAACAAAAACAAATTTCTAATTGTTATAATCGAAAATTCTTGTCTCATAACGAAAATTGTTATGTTCTCTTTCGATTCTTGCAGGCCCCCCACAGCACCCGTCCCACTCGTACTCGTGTGTGCCGTGTGTGCCCATAAAATAAAACCAAACAAAAAAACCTTTAAAAGAATTAAAAAACGAAATTGTAGTCGATTCGTAGGCCTGCAAACCCGTTGAAGGTTCGATCAAATTTATAGGATTTTTTTCAAGTGAATTTTCAATTTCAGTGTCAGACCGCAGCCCATAAATTGCCGGCAAGGCTCTATAAAAACAGCCCATCGTGGTTTACCTTAGATCTTTGGTTCTATTTTCCTCTGCCATTTTATTTATTGCTTCACTCACGGGGGTGCTAATTGCCGCCTTCATTGGCCCGACAAAAAAAAAAAAAAAGAAAATCAAATTCAATTCAATTTTCATTTAGTTCTGTGCTTCCCTGGGTCTTTAAGTTTTTTGGGGGCCATAAATTGCCCAAATCGTATGCAAAAAGAATAAATAACATAAAATATAAAGAAACTAAAACACCATCTAAAGAAAGCCAAAGGAACACGCGCTCACATGTGTGGGTTCTTCTGAAAGTGGGTGAGTAAGCGGAGTCGCATTAATTTTAATTCTACTTTAAGTCTACACCAAAGATCCGATCCCCAAATCGACAGCGGGCTGCCGCGCTCAATGGTCTCTCATGATTAATGCTCATAAACTTTTTCCGCCATAAATCCAAAGCATGCCAAATGTCCCCTCATCCCCTCATTCAGTCGCGACTTCGATTATAACTTTTATTTTATTGCTCGAGTGTGTTTTTTATCATAAATGAGCTTTGGTTGGGCGATCAGCCAAGCATGAATAATGCTGGATGGGGCTTGCTGGCTTCCCTCAAAATGACATCAAAGGAAACTAAACGAAGGAAGGGCTTGAGTTGAGATTAGAGGAATAAAATTCCCACAGCATATCTGGGGATTAAGGGAATCGGATTTCTACTTTACCTTTCCGTTTTTAAATGTTGGGGAAAATTAAGTTTGCGTGGAATTTGATTTTTCAGCCTTCTGGACCTTGAAAGGTTCCCACTCAAACTAAACAATCCGAAATGATAGAATTTTCAGAGCAATTTCTATGGAGAGTTCTTAAGTTTTTCTATACGATAGAATAAATTTATCCAGTCCTCAATGTTAAGAGAAACTCCCGCAGTGGGGATCTGCTATCTTCAAGTTTATCTTTCCTCTTTTAAATGGCGAGTTAAAATATCAAGTTAATATGGAATTATAGCAGCCTAGAAAATAGTTTAAAGATCTGTTCTGGATCTTGAAAGCTTCCAACCCAAACTAAGCTAATTTGAATGGAGATCTTCCAGAAGTCCTCAAAACTTTATGGCAAACGAAATTCCCACAGACTTCAGAGAAGTTTCGCTGCTCTCAAGTTTTTCTTCTAAGAAATCGAGTTCGTTTAGAATGTGAATAGTCTAAAGATCTTGTTGATTCTCTCAGTCTTCTGGGCACTTGAAAGACTCCCACTCAAAGTAGTTTGGTTGGTTGGCTGTCCTCCCCCAAAAAGAGGATTTAAACTTCTTCAGGCCCTGTGATTTTGACTTCCCTTGGCACTTCCCTTCCCTTCGACCCTTCACCGTTGGCCAGGTTCGCTGGTTGGCGACGAGGATGGCAATGAAGTTGCGACCGCCGTCTTTGCATGCCAAATAGAATTTTGCCCACATGTAAGGCGAATTTGGGGGGTTGCCGGCGGTTACTCGAGTCGGGGAACTGAATGCTAAGAAGCCGTAAAACCTGCCAGGCGACACCATCATCATCATCATCGGCGTCATCAGGGTTATGAGGGCCGCTGAATGCCAACAGCTTTGCCTGCATTTCGAGGAGTCTTCGTGCCGTTTAACCCACAACAGCTGCTGGCAATTGTGGGGCAAAATGCATTTGTAATTGACTTGCGCTTCCCCCGACGAGTGACTAAGTTTATGGGGCCAATAAAGAAAAAAAAAACCCAGCAATTAACATCCAGCAGCGTTCCCTTTTCAACTGTTTACTTGATATTTTGATTGCCGAGACTCTCGACTCTCGCACTTGTGATTCCTAGAAAGCCAAGCAGAGATCTTCTCACAGTTTCGCCTTTTGATTCAGCGGAATTGCCTGCCCGCCCAAAGGAAATCGGATATTCGCGAAGTTTATTTGAATTTCTCTTTTGGTTTTTTCATTTCAAGCTGCCAGCCGTTTTGAGCTTTCAAATAAACTAAACGCAAATGTTTTCCCCCTCGCGACTCTCAGTCGCTGTTGTTTTCGCTTCTAAAATGACGTGATATTTGCTTTTTGCCGCCGCTTTTTTATATGGCGAGTGCGGGTGAACTCACCCGCTTGAATAAATAATTCCAAGCGACTCATTTCGCTGCCTCACTGCCCCGGCCTCATCGCCGGCGTCGTCAGCTGTTTTGCGGTCGAAATGGCCAGCGAAAAGGCTCATTTGCCGGCCCGGCCGCCTGCCTTAAGTGCAATCGGACATTAGGAACTGGAAATGTTCGAGCTCCTCTCGCCTTTGTACCAGAAGTGGCTGACTATTTGGCTTGAAATTTATTTCAATTGCCTTTAATCGCCCAGCGGCCCGTGGGCGGCGTCTAATGTCACCCAAAGTCGAAGAGAAAATTAGGAACGCCCACGTGAAAACCGTCGGTTGTTGCAGTCATAATTTTTGCATTTCAACAAATTTCGTTTCATTAAAGCCAAAGGACCAGCCAGGGGCGAGCGGAGGGCGGCAAACTAATGACATTTCGCTGGCATTCAACCAAGAAAACAAAAACTCAAATTTAGCAAATTAGCAAGAAGGCAACTCGGCAGCCGCGCAGGTGCCACTTGTTGGCCTTTTGTTGCCTGCGAAAATATCATTAAATTTAACTTGAAACTGGCAAGCAACTCCTGCTGTTATCCTGGCGCGTGCAGTGGATAAATATGCAGTCGTTTTGCCCGCCTGCCCTGCGCTTTTGGCCCACATTTGTCTTTTGCGGTCCTGGCCCGCTTGTCTTGTCTGCTGGCTCGGATTTTCCGAGGATTGACGTCTTCTGTGTGTTCAACATTTCCTTGTGCGCTCCTTGCTCCTTGGCTAAGGAATTTGGCGCTGCTTTCTAGCAGAGATTTTTCCTTCCAGTTGGCGGCACTTTTAAATTAAGTTAAAGTTTTTTGCATAATGCACTGGCTGGCGTTTTGGTCAAGCACTGCCCGCTGCCCTTGGGCACTGGAAAAATGCAATGAATTTTTTGCCGCCATTTTCGCTGGCATCCCAGAAATAAAAAAGCCGCGCAGAGCGGGCCATTTAAATTCTGTGAATTAAGTTGACACTGCAGTCGCCGCCGACCAGGTGAAGGAATTTGATGAACTGGTCGGTTGGCCCCGCAGGAGTTTCAAAAGTCCAATGATCCATTTTATCAGACAGTGGAATGGTCGGGGCGAGACTGGCATAAAAATTCTTGATAAATTCTTGGCCAACTGCAGTGCCGTTTTTCATTTTAGTGCTGAACTGCATTTCTTGCATTTTATTTCAACATATTTTCAATTTAATTTGAATTTAAATAAAATAGGCCTGTTGGTGGCGCGGGCGGGAATCCTTTTCTTGGTCTACTGACTAAATTTCAATTTAAACCCTTTGGCCACCGACTTGTCAGCGGTCTATCAGAGCGCCGGACACGCCGGCTCTTTTGACGAATTGCCGAACAGGCCACAATATGTTGGCCAAAATAATTGAGATTTCTGGCCGCACTCGCCACGATCCTAGCATATTTCTAATTTTGATATTGCCTCGGAAGTTTCGGCCCTCGATTCGTACACTTCTGGGCATTTTGCCAGCCCAGCCACCGCCGTTGTCTTCCCAGACGACAACAGCCAGTCGGACGCCCTGCCGGCCCGACGACCCTTTCATCTTTAAGTGCTGCCGGTGCCATCGGTGCCACCGACTGGATCATCGATCCGTCAAGTGACAGTGTCAATGTACTTGGAATAATTGCCAACTCAGCCGGTTAGCCGGTTAGCCTGTTTTTTTCAAAATCGGCAGTGGTTCTGGCTAACCAAATATTGACAGCTAGCCGCTTTGGTGGCCGCTTTTCAGTTGAGCTGACTGATGATATCATCGAGCGGCAGTCAGTCAACCGTTCAATCGCTCAAACTCTTCTCGTCGTCATCATTGTCATTTTCAATCGGCAGATGTTGTTGCCGTCCATAAATTGTTATCAACTTGACTAATAAATTGCCGGCTGGGGCACAACAGGCAGCCGATTTTCATCGGGTGTTTCATGCTCATTTGGCCATCCTAATGAGCGATGTTATTGGTCGTCGTCGTCGCCGTCGCCATCGCCATCGGCGGCATTGGCATTGAGCGCCCATAAAAATCAATAATAATTCCCACAGATTTTTCAAACGGCCCATATAAACATAAAGAATCGCCGTTTAAGATAACCAAAAGAGTTCTCCTTCTGTTTGCTTGGCGGCCGCCAACCGCCGGCCACCGTGTGGAACCACAATAGACCCCATAATAATAAAATTAGATAAACTCAAAGCCACTGGCAAACAGAAGGCGAAGACTCTTAAAAGATAACCACACGCATGTGGGAAACTCACCAGTCGGCCGGCTGTCCTTGCTGTCCTGCTGGCTATGCTTTGATTTGTTGGCTATTTCACAATTCTCAGCGGCGTCGACGGGCCAACGATTCGTTTGGCTGCTTGGCGTTCAACTAATTTGGGTTTCGGTGAGGGCGTTTGGGAGAGCGTCGAAAGCGGCTAATGGAGAAATTTCAGTGAGTGTTGAGCGGGTCACGCCAACACGGTTGTTGGCGGCCGCTTATCGTTTATCGTTTATCGACCTCGCCTCGTAAGCGGGGAGTCACCCCTCCACCCTCAGCACAGGTGGCGGGTAAAGGAAGTCGCTTAATTATTTATTGAATTTGTTTTGCTTACCGAGCAACTTTATTTATTTTGAAATGCTGACTAGACGAGTTTGAAGACCTAATTAGGGCTGTTGGCTGTTCTTTGTTAATTGAATTATATATATTAAAAAAAATATATATTTTTAAGCTTTCGTTTTCGGGTCTTGAGGTTTGCTAAGAGATAAAGGGAAAGGGATTCTTCTAAAGGTCTTTCTGAGATTCTATTAGCATAGTAAAATATTTTTTAATTTTAATATTTATGGGACTTCAAATTTTTGAAAAACTATTTGAATTTTCCGTATTATTTTCAAATCCTTTGAGTTTCTCTAAAACAACTTAAAATTCTAATTTTATAAACTTCATTTCCTAACTTTTAAAACCGAAATATCTTTAAAAATTCGGCCCTCCGGAATTTCCTTTTATTTTATCTATTTCCTGTTGCTTTTTTTAAATGTTTTTCTTTTCGGATCGGTGGCGGGGGGTGGAGTGATTGATTCTCCAACAAATCTATTTACTTTACCACCCAATTAGTCTCATCTGCATGCCCATTTGTAGCTAAGAGCCGGGAAAAAAAAACATTTTGTTGGGGATTTTATTTGCTTTTTTCTGCTTTTCTGGCGGGGGCCATGCGGCAATTTCCACCTATCTGATTTTTGTTTATTTACACGTAACCTGCACCCCCTCCCCCTCGCCGTATTAACAACAAAATAAACAACTAAATTGCACAATACTATGACGAGGGGCTGGGGGGAATCGACTGCATGTGTAGATTTGTAAGAATTTAGTTTTTGGCTTTGGAGAATTTTGATTTTCTGATTTGTTTTTTTCTCTTTTGTTTTTGTTCTTTTGTCTCTCAACTTAGGTGAGTTGTTGGTTGAAAAGGTCCCAATTGTTGGCTAAGATGCTGAGCTGCTCCGTAAGTTGACCACAAAATTTGCCACACTTTTGTCTCGAAAAGGACAAAATGCAGCAAAGGAAATTTCTTAAAACATTTCATATATTTTAAAATTTATTTATTGATTTTGTGTTTTCTTGCATTTTGTAATCCGTTGGCGTGTGCGGGGCGGGGGCGTGGGCTTTTTATGTGGTTTGCTGGTTTTGTTGTTTGGCTTTTGCATGTCAAGCGACTTGAACTTTGGTCGGCCCATTTGAACTGCAAGTGGCATGTTCACAGGCTCGCAAAACACAGCTGACAACAACCGACAACCAGCAACAGCAACAAAGCTGAGTCAATGCCACAAAAAAAAATTCTAAACATTCGAAAAGCGGAGAACACAAATGATGATTTTGTTGTTGTTGTTGGTGCTCCAATTTCCTGCATATTTTTCATGCCATTTCACATTTGCAATTTCAATGCGTTGGCCCGAGAGAAAAAAAAACCCAAACACAGAAATTCAATGCCCTTCCCGCGCCTCGGCCGCCCGCCAGAATCATTTTCCCCCCAATGTTTATATTTGTGGTAGATTTTATTGTTGTTTTTTGATTTCTGTGCTGGCCGCGATTACAATTGAATTGCAAATATTTTGCTACATTTTTTTGTTGGTCTTCTTAAATTTTTATTTTCGCTTTACTTGAGATAAATAAATATAAAATAAAATGCGAGTACTATTGCATTTTATTAGTCGACAAATAAACAGTGAATAAACTTTCAATTCCCAATTGAAATAGCCCAACCAGAAAACTGCAGAAGCCTCTCGTAACGCGCATTGCGTATACGACCCGTTGGGTTCATTAAACAGCCCGCCCAGGCGCCGGGGCAAGTTGTCCGGGGCAACTGAGGGCGGGCGGCCGGCCGGCCGCCCATTTCCGGGCATGGAAAATCTCTTTGACTTTATTCTCTCGCCCGCTTGAGCAGATTTCTTTTCTTCTTCTAAAAATACAAAAAAAAGCAAAAGAATCCGCGTTTTTATTTGGCTTTTTATGTTGGCGTTTTGTAAATTTTCCCGGCTGCACGTTGCCTGGTGCGTCGTGTTTTTCCGTTGTTTATTTGTCTCTTAGACAACGTTGCTTATAATTAGCCAGGTCCACAGCGGAGACGGCCGTGTGGGAGGGCGGAGCAGCATCTTTGCCGGCCCATAAGTCAATAGACGGCGACACTTTAATGGCTGAAAAGTGGCCGACTGCCCACTCCGCCCCTCGCCCTCTGCGCTCTCTAATGAAAAATTATGAATTTATGCAGCCATTCCCGTCAACAGACAACCAACATTCATCTCCACCAGCCAGCCAGCCGGACCCGGCCCGCTTCGGCCCGTCCAGTTGGCCATATTAAATTGTAATTCATGTTTATTACGGCATCCGAATGCAACGAGACACTCTAATGACTGTCAGCTGTGGGGGGATGAAGTGGGGAATGAGGAGGACGCATCGTCCGCCGTGTTTGTCTCGTGCGTGTTTTGTCTATCGGCGGATTTTACGGCTCAACTTTTTTTCTCGTTTTTCTTTTATTTTTGTATTTTTAATGGTCGGTTTTTATAGCTTGTTGCGTGTTCCGTTTACGGTTCTAGTGGGTAATGTTTTATTAATTGAATAGGGATTACCATTCCCCGATTCTGTCCTACAGATTCTATGGGATTTGGTTAGGCAAAGCTGGCAAAGCGTTTCCTGGGATTGTAATCAGAATATCTTAATCTCCTCTCAACTTGGAACCAAATCGGCGTATAAGAAGAAAAAGATATAGAGATATTCGTCCGTCCTTAAGTTATATTTCCAGTCTTGATTCTTGGGAAAATACAGACTGCCAACTTAACTAGCTTTAATTGAGTTTTAACTGACAGTTCACTCCGAGATCAGGAGTGATTTTTGAGCTCGCAAAAAGTATTCTCTCCGACCTTAAAGATGTAGCCTAATTTCTTGATTTCCTCAACCACAGAGAGGAATACTCAGTGCAGGGGAAGAGTATTAAATTTTTGATGAACTGATTGCTTCTTTTTGCTCCAAGTTTGGTTACCAAAACCAACGAAAGAAAGTAGAATTTCCTAATCGACCTAAAGAGTATATTATATTTGCTCAGGTAAAGCTCTCAGTCTACTTGATTTGAGTACCAGAAATAAAGGAAATTTAGTCGGACTAAAATGATTTTTGATCGGCGGTTCACTCCGGAGATCAGGAGTGATTTTATCCAGCATTCAAACATCTTCTTTTTAAAGAGTCTTCTCTAAGAATAAAGAGCAACTGTTTAATTTCTTTAAGGCACAAATGGGATTCTACGTACACATAAAGAGTATTCAATTTTTGATGAACTGATTGCTTCTTTTTGGTCGAATTTCTCCTCTTCCCTGAAGGTTCTTAATCGACCTAAAGAGTATCTAATATTTGGTAAATTAACGCTCCCAGTCTTCTTGATTTAAGTACCGGAAATAATGCAAGATTTTTTTTTTAGTAAAATTTGATATTTTAGTTGCTTGGTTTATGGGCCGGATTAGGCCGGGGCCGTCGGGCCGCGTTGATTTATGGGACGGGCGGAGGCATCAACGAAGCGCCAGGCACTTTGGGCGACCGGGCAGCGTTTTGCGAGGTGTCTTCTGTCAGTTTTTATTTGTTTAAATTCATTCAAAATTTTCTATTTAATTTTTTATGCGATTTTATGGTTGGTGCTGGCGGCCAGTCCATTCGACCACTTGGCGCTCATAAAAAATGACTTTTTAATTTTGTGTTGGAATTTTGTTTCCTTTCTTTTTGCTGGCGAATGTTGTGTGGTCTCGTTTGTTGTGCGGGGGCGACGGTCCATTGGCCGAGGGCCAAATTATGCACTTGGCCAGAACGGGGAACGCGTTGCTCGCCACTCGACCGATGAATTCTGATTAATTTCGTTTAGCAGTTCTCCGATATTCGATGGCACGAGGGGCGTGTCAGTTGCACTGATTCCCAGGCGCTTTGTTCTCTCAGCCCAGGCCACGGAGACCAGGTCCTTTTAGCTAATGAAGTTTACCCTGTCGGTTGATTTATCAGCAGCGCAGCAAGAAAGAATGTGGAAAATATAAAAGAGGGCGTTGTGGGCGGTCGTTTGCACAAACATAATGAGCTATTATGACGCCTGAGCTGCATAAAATCAACATGCAGTCGTCGGCGCCGGCCAGCCTTCAAGGATCTGGCGGCAGTCCAAAGTGCCATGGAATATGAAATTAACCAATGTCCATTTAGCATTTGAAAAGCTCACGTACCTCCTGGCCAATGTGGGCGGCGTCGGTAAGCGTGACTGTGCGTGCCCGGCCAGGCCACACAAGCAGGACGAAGGCGCCCACTTACCTGGCGGAGAGCATGTGTTTTTGTTTGGCAATTTGTATGCAGCCGTGCGCCCGGCTCGGCTTCGCATTCTCGGGAGTGCAATGGTTGATGGCATGGGGCTGGGGCGTGGGGTGGTAGTTGACCTGTTGGTGGCAGCTGCTTAGCGTCGTCGTCGTGTGTTAACCTTGTTAAAGAGCTGACCGTTTGACCGGGCCGAGACCTTGTTGACCCCCAAAGCCTGTTGAGAACGAAAGCTGAGCGTTTTCTCGCGCTGGGACTAATGGCGTCCACTTGGCCACGCATGTCAATGGCGTCGGGGAGGGCATTTAATTGCCGCATTGAATGCCGTGGGTTGGCAATTAACAGACAGCGCACAAAAGACGGCTATGATTTCGCTTTCGACCCACAAATCCTGGCCATCAAGTGGGCTGGTTGGCTGGGGGGGGCCCAAGCAAAACTTACACATCAATGCATTTTTAATTTGATTGCCTCGCTGACTTACAGCCGTCGTTTTGGGTTGGCTGGCTGGGTGGCGGGCTGGACTGCTTCCGTTTCCAGGCACGAATGCGCAGGAAATTCGCTTAAGTGTGCAACAAAATGTTAAAATTAAAAATTAATGATCTGCTGCCGACCACCACCGCTGGCCCATCAACTACCTTCGGGGTCCTTGGGCAGCAACGACCCCGGGGCTGCCTGGGACTGAAGTTGAAGTTGAGATGCCTGCGGGCCGCCTGCGGTCAGTGAAGCATAACAAAGAGGCCAAAACCGAAAAATAGCTAAGCACTTTGGGCCACACCGCAAGCCATCGCCCCCCAATCGTCCTGCTTCTTGGTACTTCCATTTGATGCGTGGAGCGGCGCCACCACGACGTGCCCCAAATGCAGCTGAGTGTAAGCTGTACGTGGCTGTTCCTGGGGCCAGGTTAACAATTTCGACTAATCTTTTATTTAGGCCACCATTAACGGCCAAAATATTGATGACCACAAAGCGCCCAAGGCAGCCGAATCCACGCGGCAAAAATCTCAAGCGCTGCATTGCTGGCCTCGTTTTAAATGTTAATTGAAATCCTGCCAGGGAATCGCTGGGCTTGTTTGACTTCTCCCCGCGCGAAAAGTTTTCGGGCCTAGTCAATTTACGCGACGGCGGCTAACAAACCCAACCAAATCCCAGTTGCCAGTAGCCCGGGAGTCGAGTTTCCTTCGCTGTTTGCCCAAGACAAACACACACAAAGGCCCAGCGACCACCGACAGGTAGCCAGGCGAGTCCTGGCGCATTTTTATCATTTCCGGCGAGAGAGCCTGCCTGGAAAATCGATTATGAATTATTTGAGTTAGAAAAATGACTTATGAGACTTCCAAAGCGCCCAGGACACCACGCACAATGCCCAGGCTATCCTGGCTGTTGCCGCCTTCTTGACGTTGTCGTACTTTCGTCATGTTATCATTGTTATTGACCCCCCGCCCTCCATCGTGCAGGGGTTGACTGGCGGCTGCCTTGATGATTAATGATCAATGGAATTTGGCAAGGACAGTGGTTGTCCTGTTCCTTTGTTGTTTGGCAGGGCGGTGGGGGGGCTGCTTTTCACATGCGGGAAATTAATAATTTTTTAAAAACTCATTGTGTTGTTCAGATTTATGTTAAACTGTCCAATGATTTATTTTCAATTTTAATTCAATTTGCTCGACACTCACAAATTTATGTCCTGATTTCTCCCCCACCGCGCATTAAATCCGCGGTAAATCCGGTTTTGTAGATAGTTTGTCCAAATTGTAGCCAAATCGGCTTGGAAGATTATAACAATTTAAATTTGGATTTTTTAACTTTCCAACCTTTCCCAGTTTTATGTTTTATAAGGTGATGCTTTCAGATTTCATAGGTCGGCTTGTAGAAGTAATCAGCTAAGAAAGGCACAACAATTGGCTAAAGATTCTTATTCGTATTAAATTTACTCGATCTTCAGATCTAAATGAATCTTTAGGCAGACATTTTATGGATGTATGCTTAGTCTTATAAGCAAAGAAAGCCTATCCCAGCGTCTTAATAAAATCGTTTGAGGGGCTCGAAAGTTATAGACAGGTTCCTTAGACTTTTATACCCAAGCAACTTTCATGTTCTACGAGATAAAGCTTCCAAATTCGGCTGCTAAAATTGTATGAAAAATATCGCTAAAAAGACAAATCTTATGAACAATTTATCCCCTACATATTCAAAGCAAACTATCTCAAAATTGTAAAGAATCTTTAAAACTCTCAAGAGCCGTACTTTTCTTTTGATCTTCGGTGCTTCGAAGCTTTATTTCTTTTTTCAATTTTAATTTGACTAAACAAAATTTGATTTTTGTTTTCCTTTCTGTTTTCCAGGTAAGTTTGCACTGCGACGAGAAAGAAAACGTAAGTCGAAGTCATTAATTTATTTATTATTTCAACCTTTTTGGCTACCTCACTTTTTGGGGGGCTGGGCAGGGAGGCGACCGCAACTTCCTGTTCATTTCCGTGTGGCCGTTCGTTTTGGGCGTTGAGGGGACTTAAGGTTTATTTTTTTTAAATAATTAATAATACGCAAGGTAATCGATTTTCATATAAATTGAGATTTATTTACCTCGCCGGGTCTCCCGGGAAGATAAAAGGCGGGGAGGAAGATCAATCAACTAATTTATTTCCCAGCTCTCCCATTTTTATAGTGCAATTAACGCGCATGTTGAGTGGCCTCTTTAAGGGTCTTGGGGGGCGGAATATGTGTTCTGATAAAATCTTATAAATTAGTTAAAGACCCTCCCCTCCCGCTGGCCGCAACATCTTTGCTAATTCGAACAGTTGATTAATCGCCTTACGCATTATGTTTTCCTATTAGCGGGGGAGGGCAGTGGTGGGTGGGGGGTGGTGGTTGTGCGTGTGTGTTGTGTCCTAAGCCAATTAAGTGATCCACACCCCGCATCCTGCTTGGCAGCCAAGTGTCATCCATTTGCCACGAAATTGGAAATTAATTACCAGCGAATTCTCGGCGACCTGCATTTTCATTCCCCAGGCATCCGCTGGGCTCCCCTTTGCTGCCAATTAAAAGCATCCTCTCTCTTCCTCGCCCAGCTGGGCCTACCCAACCGGTTGGCTAACCAACTTCAAAGCCCCCTCGGCTCGGCCAGGCATAAATCTTGGGGGGCCAGTTGGCTACCTCGCCGGCGATGTCATCGGCGTATCGCTCGTCTCTTCGCGTAATTATGAAATGAAATTATTAAGTGCAAGATGCGCTAAATTAGGACGCAATTGACTGTGGTGGCTGCCGCCTGCCTCATCGCCTGTGGGTGAGGTTGTTCTTTTCGAGTGACGAGTGTTGGGCTCTTCGATTGTTTGCCTGGCCGAGCCACAGGTGGCTCTGGCCATCGGGGCCATTTTGGCTTCTTTTTTGGCCGCTTGCCAAGGGCTTGTAAGGTCGCCGCGCTGGCCGCGCTTCGCGGTGTTGCATGTGGCACGTTTGCTGTCTATTGTCTGGCCGCCGCCGCTGTGCTCTGTCTGCTCTTTGGCTGCCACATGTCAATCATTTTGCGGTTGTCGTCGTCGCCGGCTTATCAGAGCGCGCCGCGCTGCCAGCCGCATAAATCTGAGCGGCGGTCTCTTTGCAGCTTCGCTAGATAGTTTAATTGACCGCGGATAGAAACTATAAATCAAGGGGTTTGGCGCGGCTCCATCGTCACGGGAGGCCGCCAGCAAAATGAGCCTAATGAGCAAGGCGCAGCGCCGAGTTCTCAACGTTTCCAGCGAAAATAAACAGAGGGAAGAACTTAAGACGCCGGAGATGGCGACTTTGGCCCCCAGACTTTTGTGCAAATAAACAAACGACGGCCACGTCCGCCGCTCTTCAAAGGCAAATTAAGATCACCTCACCGAAATTCAGCAGGGGGCGGGGCGACCTTCTACGCATTTGATTTGATTTATTCGAGCAATTTAAATGATGACGTGACCAGGTGGTTGGTGGCCAAGTAAATTTGTGTTTTACTTATTTGGTTTTCAATTTCAAAATGTTCAGCGAATTTCGTGTTTGTAGAAAGAAACCCAGAAAAACCAACCGAGCAGATCTGCTTCATCCAAACAGCTCAAATTTATGCGGCTGTTTGTGCAATCAAGAAAACGTCAGGGCAGCCGCACAGTCGCTGACTTTCCGTGCTCGCGCCCATGTGGCGGCGGCTGAAAGTCGACGATTCAGCGGAAAACGAAAGGGGAAGTCGACAATTAAATGCAGACAGCAAAACAACAACGACAACGCAACCGCCGGCAAGTCGAGCAACTGAATCAACAATGATGACGTTTGGATTTGGAAATCTCCACTTGGGTGATTTGATCGCGTGAGTTCGAAAATTCACTCAGCTTGGCCATTTCGACTGAACTTCAAATAACCGCGCGACAGACGGAAATTTGTGGCGTGTGAGAAAACCGAACAGTGCAGAAATAAAGAATTTGCCGTCAACGTCTCTGCAACTGTCCAACTGACACACTGAACCAGCGCCTGCACGCTAAAGTGCCTTCAATTGCCAGGCTGACAAGTACGCACAGTGGGCAGTTTGTCATTAAACCACCAAAGAAAACTTAACTAGATTGAGGATTCTTCTACGAGTTGAGTTGGTGAGATTGTAGAGAATTGCTGGCATTATGAAGTAGAGCAAATGCACCAAATCGATTTGTGTGTTTGGGTTGCAGAAAATACTTCTTTTGGACTGCTGATCCGTTGGGTCTTTGACGATCGCTTCCCAGATTATAGGTCTCGATATCTCGATATAAAGTTAGATAGTCGGGCTGTGTTTTATGTAAGAATTGTCGAGTTTTATTTAGGAGGGTTATAGAGCTTGTTAACCAAATCGTAGAATTCAATTTAATCCTCATAATTTAGAATATCAGCTGAGATCTGATCAGCCTTAAAATTCTTTCCAGTTTCTGCTGCTTTGCTGTTTGCTTTGATTTTGCCTTCCACTGTGCGTGGCCCCTCCCCTTGGTTGCGGTCTCGTGGCTGCCACAGAGCGATCGCTTTATGACGCCTTCAATTATGCTGAACGGCAATTGACCGATCGGCTCGCTAGCCACTCAAACGGTTTTTCCACTTCGCCCCCTAACACCCACTGTAGTGACGGGTCTATGATTGCGTCTGTTGTCTGATCGCCGACGACACGATCGCTTGCACTTTTGTGCTAATTTCCGCCGCATTGCATCTGTAATTGAATTATGATGAGGGGGTGGGGCTGGGAGGAGGCGTTGGTGGGTTAATTACAAAGCAGTTCGTTGTCAGCGGCAGGTGTGTGTGTGTGTGCTTGAGTTTCTCTGATAAGTTTAAAGATTCGCAAGTGAAGTTGTTTGTGCTTCAGGTGATGGCGGCCCCAACAGGTGGGGGGAGGTGGGCGGGGCACGCGTGCGTATGAGTTTTTCACATTGTTTGGCATTTTATGAGCGTGAAATTAAATTAATTAAAACTATACTACAACAAGGACTGACGAGACAGGCAGGCAGGCAGGACTCGTGGCCGTCATCCTGTGCTCACCGTCACGCTGCTCTCGGTTATCCTGGCACGCGCGCTTGGCTTGGTCGCGGGGAGGGTGGCGGGAGGCGTGACGTAACAAATTTTGCGCCCAGGTTGTTTTTCGCTTTGCTGTCTGCCAGCAGCTGTCCTGATTTTCCACTTTGTCTATGTGTGTGTGGGTGGGTGGGGGCGCTTGGCGCTGTCACACGCACGACCCTGATTCTCCTCTCCGGCGATCCCTTTGCCAAGTGAGTGGCCGGCTCGTCCCACGTCCGCCTCTCTGTCTGTTTGTCCTGTCAGCCGTTGTCCTAGTTGGCTGCCCAGGCTAATGGCTGCTTTTGTGTGCGAGAAAGGCACTCACTCGCCTTTCTCTGTCTGTCTGAAGAGGGCGGTGGTGCTGGGCGGTCCAGGGCCCCGGGCTGCTACTGGCTTATGCAGTTTGATGCCGTTAGCCATGGCATTGAGTTTCTGAAGTGGGTTACTTGCTGGGCGGCCAGCTGATGAGAACCCAGTCGTCTGCTTAAATTGGCCAATTTTGGTTCAAACATTAAATCCGAGTTATCGAAAGGCCAAATTATTGAAGACTCTACCAAGCCCGGCAGTCGCTCTTATCAGTTTATCTTTACCTCCGCCCCTTTCATTTTGTGCTCTTCAGTTTTATGGGCGAGTATTTTTCCCAGTCGAGCGCAAATTCGTCTCGCTTGTGGTTCATTTCGATCGACGCGACTCGCTTCGTTGAGGCAAGACAGAGACAGGGCGAGAGGTCGAGTCAAAGGGCCTTTCCCGGCGAGTCGCGGGCATTGTGCAAATTTCCTAATTTAAATCGTTTAAGCATTCTGACAAAGGGGAGAGCGGGAGGGTGAAGATGTCAGTGATTTTCTTTTCAAATGCAAATACTTAAATCGCCCTCAAAATTCTACGCTTCCCTCAGCTTTTCTTGATGTGCATCTGAATGTGGTTGTCATTCGCCTTTATCTTTTCCTGTGGGTTCTGTCGTCTTAGGTGTCCTGAATTTATATCCTTGACCGTATAAGCCACATAAACGATTAGCTTGTGCCAGCCAAAGTCCAGAGTTCACCAGGCTGTAAGCCAACAAAGCTCCCAGTTTGCCAGTCCATCCATCCTATCTAACGAATTGCCAGTCAGTTGAACACGTGTTTGTGGCTGCTCGGCGCGGGGGGGTTGCATGTGCAACGCTGGCCATTCAACACGTCACAGAGGGCGGCTTAACTTGTTGCACTCGCCGTGGCCGGGCTAAGCTGACAGGCTGGATTCCCATTTGTTTGACTTTCGCTTGAGGCGAACAAAAAATTGAAATCTGTGGAAAATCGGGGGAAAATCCTTCTAAATTATGCAAAACTTCCAAATTTCTGGCACCGGGCAGCACGTTTTCTGTCAATTTAATTTCCAATTAGACGTCGAGTCGCCCCAAGGTAGCCAGGGGGACAGACGCTTTGGCCCGCTTGGGGGACCGCCAGATTTTCTTTAATTGAAATTGGCAGCTGTTAATGTGGCCAGGCGGTCCAGCCGGCTTCTCTGGCTGGCGAATTGCACGTGATTTCATTGCTAATTAGGCGGGGCGGCTGGCCAATTCCGGGAGCATCTTCTTGGCCGATGACAAAACTGTCACTTGGCCACCTACGTGCCCGGCGGCGGCTCCTCTTGCAACGGACATCGGCTTTCAAATAGTTTGCCCCCCAGCGGATTGAAGTCCGCAATTAGCTCGGCCCAACTCAATTGTCTTGGCAGTTCTATTCTCGGCGTGAGTCAGTCGGCAGCTGACCAGTCAGTCAGTCAGCCACAAAACGAATTATGCGGCTTTGATTAATTGTAGAGAAACCCGCAAGGTCGTCGGGTGTTGTTCAGTTTCCTTGAGAACCCCATAAAAAAACACCCAATGAAGCAGCAAACAGAATCGAGGAAGGTCTCAGAATTTCAGATACTCTGAGGAGAGACATAAGAAATTCAGGTTTCTTGAGGTGGAACTCCCTCTTCTGGAGGAGTTTAAGCTTCGGGTGCCTGCCTCACGTGTCTGTAGGAATCCAATCTAATAAAAGCCAAGAAACCTCCACAAACCCTTCTAGTTTATAGAGCATAAAGAAGTGCCGTCGACAAACAGAAAAAGTGAGAGGGCTTGTTCCCAAAGTGCCTCTGTGTTTTTGGCTTTGCCCAACAAGTGGTGGTCCCCCGCTTCTTTCCTAACCTTTGCCCTGACCGCCCAAAAAAAGTTGCAACTAAAATTGCTTGGGTCGATTTCATGTAAGAAAGACTCCCCGGGTTCTCGGTGACGGCCAAAAATTCACAAGTAAAATATCAATTGTTGTGTGACCATAAAAAATCCCCTGGGTAGAGCCCCTCGCTCAATGCACGACGCACAGACAGTTGGACAAATGGACAGACGGGCAGTTTCCAACTATACAAAGTGACGACGGCAGTGGTCGGGTCACGACCACAGCGAGTTTGCTTTTTATTATGTAATTTCATTCAATGTTTGTTGCTTGTAGTTGTGTACGTGTGTGTGTGTGCGGGTGTGCGGGGTGTGTGTGTACGGCAGTTGTAACTAAAATTGCCGGCCGGCAGCCGGTTAAGTTGCTCGACAAGTTTTTCCACTTGTGGTCAGCGCTTTTCAATGAGCTCACCAGGCTTCCCCTTTCCCCCGCCCGGCCAGCGATCAGCTGTTGAAAACTCTACAAAGTCTCCGGGTCTCCGACTCTCGCGGTTGGGCAATTTTTGAGGGTCCGGCCTACTCCGCTGGGTGTCCGTGCCTTGGCCTTTTTGGAGTCATTAATTTGACATGCTAAATGAGAATTTATGTGTCTGCCTCTGCCGTTGCACCGATGAACTGCTCAACTGCCCGACTGCCCGAACTCGTTTATGGCTCGCCAAACTGAAATACAAATGTCATTAACACTCGTCTCTGTCAAGCCCGAAAAAAAATTATGGAAGCCTCCAAAAAATTGGCAAAAACTTCTTCAATTGCCTGTTGGCCTGGACAGTTGAAAAAAAACCACACACACCCCAAGTTATTAATGGAGTTTTGTGTGCTTAAGGATGTCGATTTGGGGATCTATAGAATTTTGTCGGTTTTTGGCAAACCGGTTTGTCTCTATTTGGGGATGATGGTTATTAAATTTTTAACACAATTTTCGTGTAGTTGAAGCGTCGCCGTCAACGAATAAGGCAATCTGAATGGTTCTGTCGTTCGTCGCGTTACGTTTCATTGCCCGTCAAAGGCGTGAAATGGAAACCATTCCATCCCATTCCGTCCCGACAACAAGAGCCACTCCGTCGATGTTGATTGTTTCTTTCAGTCGCCTTGGCATTTCAATTCGTTGCTCTCTTTTGTTCAATTTCTCTCGATGATCGCGGGAACGCGCAACTCAATTGCCGGGGCAGTTGCGCAGTCGCGGAGACTCGACGCTCTTCACGCAGTTCAAGGCCAGTCGGGGCGAGCATGTGTGTGTGCGAGTGTGCGAGTGTGTGTGTGTGTGGCATTGAACGTATGCTGTAAAAATTGCGCGCCATCGGCATCGTCAATTAGTTGAATTTCAATTTTCGGTTGCTCGGTTGGACGCTGTTTTTTTGAATAGATGGCTGGGTAAATGGATTGTTGTTGATATTTACAATGGTAACTTGGAAATTAATTTTGTTAAAATGTTTCAATTTGATTGCGTTGAACGTAAACAAAATTTCTCATGAATGTTCAAAAATGTTCCCTGAGCAGTCGTTTTAGCCAATTTGTTTAGGGGGCTCGCTTGCTGGCTGTTTGTTTGTTCAATTCCGGCTGCCCGACTGTGCAACTGACCAACGTCCACGACTCCCTCAGACCACCAAACGCAACTGTACATTTGGTGTTTGTTTGGTTTCCCCCTTTCGCCTGCTTCTTCGGCGTTTTTTTTCGGTACTTCTTTCGGTTGAAAGGAGGAAAAAATTGCACTACTCACATATGCACAGCAAAGTGTACATCACTTTTGCAGGGGTGGGAAACACTCAAACATCATCAGGTGTTTTCATTTAATTTGCGAAAAATGTTTGTCTAAAAAAAGACCAAAGCCGAGAAACGAAGACGGGGAGGGGAAAAGAGAAGAATTGCATCTGAAAATGATGAAACGCTCCCTTGATTGCCAGAGAAAGGAAGCCGGAGATTTCCTGCGGTCCCCGAACAAAGCAATTTTTTGTGTGCCGTTGCGAAAAAAAAAACAAATTGAAAGCCCAACTTCCGCCGTCGGTTCTGTTTTAAAGTAGCAATCGTGGATTTAAAAACCGCCGAAATTAATGAAATCGGCAACCCCAACCGCTCAGCCGTTGGCAGTTTGTTCATTAATTTTTGGAGAGCCGCCTCCATCGCCTGGGAGCCTTGCTCCTGTGGTGGTTGGTGGAGGGCTAATGCTGTGGCACGCAACGTGATTGCATTGTCACCTTAACCATTGTGCGTTGACATTTTTAATTACGCACACAACGACCCTCACTGGGGGGCGGGGCGGCTCTTGGTTGAATGATAAATGGTGGCGTGTGATAAATGCAACATGCAACCTGAGCAGAACAGGCATCTGCCACGGCCACTGCGGAGCGAAGACCGAAGCGAATGCAACCCAACAAATCCTTGCCAAGGCTTAGCCAAAGCCCAGCCAGGCGACAAAGGCAGAGCGGGCGTGGTGGTGGTTTGGTGGCCTTGTAGGTTCATCAAGTCCTAAATTGAAGCCTGCCCTGCCAGAAAGAAGGAATTCAGGGACCCGCCAAAGCCGCCGTCAACCGGGCGGGCTTTGTTTTGTGATGCAAAGCAAGCAGCCGACCAGGCAACCGACGAGGAGGCTTTTGGTTCCTCGCACAGTGGGAGAAACGGGGAGAATAAGGTCACAAAACCTTGTAGACTAAATGGGGAGGATGGAAAGGAATTTCAGAAATTAGAAAGGAGAGAGGAAGACATTTAAAAATGGAGCTAGAACGAGCGAGAAAAAAAGCTAAGCGGCATAGAAGGGAAGACTTCGAGAAAGGAGAATAAAAGTCTTTAATCTTTGGATGGCTTTTTCTTTCCATTGATTTTGTGGTTCCTGGAGATTGTCTGCTAGTTCGATAAGAGCCAACGGATCTCAGAAAAATACGAGTTTAGGGGCAGGAAGAGGTTCTCAATGGCAGCTCCTTCGAATCTTTAAAACAAGAATAAGCTTTGTGTTAGAAAAGAAACCCGAACTCTAAGTTTCCTCAACCCGTAACCTCTGCCTGTCGACTCCCTTGCCAGTTCTCTTTAATCAACTTGCAAACCTTCAACCCCAAACCTCTCCCGGCCTTCAAGTTGTTGCCGCTGCTCCCTTTCAATGGATCAGCTGGTGGCCGGCAGTCCTGGCAGTGGCTAAAACTCAAACAGAAAGGATTTTCAACACATTTGCGCTGTGCTCGTTGGCAGGGGCTAAAAACTACTCGTCCTCGTTTGGCCCTAAGCCAGCCACTTAGTGCGTGGCCCGATCGAAGCCGTGCAACCAACAACTCCAGATCAAAAATGCATAACGCGTCAGGCGCTTTGCACACATTACCGGCTACACAGGACCGCTTATGGCGGCTCACAAAGGCGCTGATGGAGGGCGGGGGAGGGGGCGTGTCGTCTCGAACGCCTTATCATTATCATGGAGCTTCCGTTCAATGGCCAAGGAGTCGACATTGCCACCGTCATCGTCATCGTCTTTGGCGTGGCCGTGGCCGTTGTCCTTGCAGGAAATAAATTTATGCAAATTCTGCATTTTGCTTTTCAATTTCACTTTGCAATTCAGGCGCTTTTTTTCCTTTCTTTTCGTCCTGCTGCGAGTGCTGGCAACAAGTTCGCTTCCAACTTCTTGGCGTGTTTGCCTGGCGCATTAAGCCAACAGTTGTGAAAAATATGGACGCCATTTTGAGCATAAAGCGCGCCCAGTTTTTTTTTTTTTTGGGTGGCCGTCGCCTTGGCTTTCTATTTACTTTCACTTGCTATGCAAAAGTAAAAAGAAAATCTACAAAATTCACTTGCAATCGCGATTCGACTTCATCGCTCCGCCGGCTTATTTTTCTTTTTTGGGCAAGTGTCACAAATCTAAACGTTTCGATGGTCTTAATGCGATTTGTTGATACCTCAATCGATTTTCATTTGAATTTATTACACGAAACTGCAAAACTGATTTATTGATTTCAAGTTAAAGAGGCAAAGTTTTCTGGCAAAATAGTTCGCCGGGATTCCATTTGAATATAGTTGTTGATTTTTGATTTAATATGCATTTGAGATCCTATTAAATCCTGAGTTCTAGTACTTGAATATTTAATTTGCTCTACTTTTTCCCTAAGCTTGGTTGAACGTAGGAATTTGCTTCTTTTCCCATTTGCTTCGATTTTGCATCTTTCAATTTTTAATATCAACTTAAATTGAACTTACTTTTGGTTTGGCTACATTCAATCTCGTTTCACTTTCAATTAGACAACTTTCAATTTTTTTTGTCTTTCCTGGCTTCAATCTTCGTCAGCAAATTTAAAGTTGAAAAGAAAAATGAAAGGCAAGTCTTTCAATTAATTTAGCTTCAACCAAAACTATTCAACTTGGTTGAAAGCTGCACCTTCAATTGGAATAGCCTGTAAATTGAAGTTGAACGGGAAGCCAGGCATGTTTGGTTGGTCCTCCCTCTTGTAGTTGGTTGAAGTTCAGTTACCTCGACCACCTGTCCACACACACACACACCCACACACACGTGATTCGAAATCAGTGCCAGGGGCAAGAGAATCTCGTGCTTGATTTGATGCCGCACAGCTGGGCGTTGACACACTCGGCTGGGCGACGGCCTAACCGCTTCTCCTGGTGCCCGGAGCAGCTGCGCATGCCCAGTCAGGTGGAAATTGCAACCTCCGGCTTTGGAGTATGGGGCCGCGGGGCGGGCGGCCGGGTGTCGACGACTGTGTCAACGGTATTCGCGACAAACTGCATTTAACTCGATGACTCGACCGGCCTAACTGCACATTAATCATGGTATTTTGTGCAGGGCGGTGGGTGGTGGGCGGTGGGGGCGCCGTATAATTGTGGGTGGCTGCGCTTGACTCGCCGGCATTGTGGGGCATTTATTACGCTGCTTGAATGTGAAACGAAGCCACAAAGCTGGACAAATTAACGCGTGGCTGCCGGGGAGGGGATTGGGCGGTTGCGCCGGGTCATGCATCAATGTCGCTGTTACCGTTACCGTTACAAGTGTCACACACACACACACACACAGGAGGAGAGTCAAGCATTACAAATGCAGTGGCCGTCCATCTGCTTGCCACATGTGAATTGCGAGTCGAGTCGCTTTCCCTGGCCGCCCCACAAGCCAGTTGCGCTCTCGGGCGTGCCAGTTGAATGCCGGGCTCCCAGTCGCGTGTCAACCATAAAAACAGCAACAATGTGAACTTCCCCGCTGCCGGGCCGCCGCCCCACAGAAGTCAGCCAACGTCAATTTCCGTTTGTTGTCGTCATTAAAATGCAAGCGCCACAGCTCGCTGCACTTTGGTGCTACTTTTGATAATGCCCCCGGCGTGGGCGGCTCAAGAAAACCACCGACCCAACACACACACACAAGCAAACACACGGCGATGGTAGGAGGCGAAGGACAACTGCATTAATTAGTTGACCGAGTGGCAGGCTTCGTCGGGCCGCCGGTAAATGACACTCGGGCACTCAAAACAAATTTGCTGTGGAAAGAAAGATCCACGCCGGCTGACGGGTGACAGTTTGGGGCGGCCGTCCGTCTGTCCGGCGGTCTCAGGTGGAGGGGATTTCGAACGCTTGTAATCGATGCTCTTTTTGTTTACCACCCGAATGATTGACGGAGTGCCTGTCAATCGTTGCTAAATGGAAAGTGAATTAGAAGGCCACCGAAAATTGAATACACTCAGAGAAAAGGGGAACAGACTTGAAGATCAGCAGTGGAAGAGGAATGATTGAAAGGCGAGGCTTCTTCTTAGTTGATTCTGAAAAGGTTTGAAAGTTCGCTTAGAGTTTGTTGTAGTTGAATGGAAAGGTCAAATGAGAAGATCTTCTAGTTTCTTTAATGACAAAAGCATTGGAATGGAAGGTGAGGCAAATTTACAGCTGAATTTGAAGATCCGCCTCAGCTCTTTGGTTGAAAGCGTAAAACATTCAACTTCAAAAGAAAATAGTCCCATAAATGTTTAACTCAACTTTAATAGAAAGGTTGACAATGCTGTTCCTTTGCCTTGAATTATCACCCCGATTTACCAATCCCAACTCAAAATATATTATTTTCTGATTGAAGCTGCAAAATTGAACGGCATGAAATTGAAAGCCGATCAATTCAATTTGCCCAAGATTGAAACAAAAGATATAAAGTTTTTTTTGGTAAAGGATTATTATAATTTTCTGCTTTATCCTTGTCGAATGAAATGAGCCAAATTGTTGGCCGAAATCGTCCTTAAGTCGAGTGGAATTGTCAACAAAAT
>JBAMCP010000837.1:1991-34614 GCA_037075105.1 Lissocephala sabroskyi
AAAAAAGCCCGAAATTTAATGATCGAATTTTCCGAGAAGCGTGCAAATCGGACAAATAAAACACGGCGGGTCTTTAATTTCAAAAATCTGGCCAAACGCCCCCGCACACGCAGCTGCCAGCTGAAGGTGGCCAAGGCGGTGGCGTTAGGCGCCCGCCCGGCAACATTGGCAACAAATTTGCTTGCCCGTCGTCAAATTAGTCGAACAGAATCGGACGGGACGGGAGGGGGGTGAACATAAATTCATTAATTTGTCGCCGTTTGGCCGAAATCGTTTGAGAAATTGTCATATTTATGGCCATTTTAATTTCAGCGACGACGCATTAAAATCCCCTCCTCCCCACCGCCGGCAAATTAGGGGGGAGGGGTGGGGGTGGCTGTAGTACAAGCAACTGACTAATCGTCTGGCCGTCCCAGCGACGCCGACAGATCGGATGTTGGGGGATGTGACAGCTGAAAAATCGTACGATTTTCTTTCTATATAAAAATACCTCAAAGTTGCTCTATCTATTTTCGTACCGATCGTCCTCCCCCCCCTCCCCCCTCCACCTCCTTGGCACACACCCCTCGTCGCATTCAACGTCTTTTTTCTATTTCTGGCATCGCGCGACAAACGCCAACCGCCAACGGCCAACCAAAAAAAAAACTGCTGAATTGAATTGAAATTTTGTTGTTGAATGTTTGGGCCACCGTTATTTGTAGTCACGGTGATTTTTTTTTGGGGGGGGGGCGACCAGTGCTTAACCAAATTTGGTGAATTTGGCTGGCCGTCAATCAATTGGCCCACACGCCCACCTGACAGCCCCCGTGCCCGAAATTGACGAACTCGAATTTGTCAGTTGGCCGTCACTCAACTGTCCCATTAACCGCCACACTTGCCACTTGGACAGCCCATAACGGGTCATGGGCCGCTGCTAATCTGGCCATATTGAAAGCCAAGTGGCCGGCCCATCGCCCAGCGACTTGGCCAAATTCGCGGCCGGCCCGCGCGATCATCAACCGCGCGAACAGCCATCGGCGGCCAACTGCAAATTTATGCAAATTGCTGATTGAATTCTTAGCCGGATTCTCCCCAGAGCCCACGGGGAAGAAGAACGCGTCGTCTGGCTAAATCGAGAGCCAAGGGAGCCAGCCAGCCAGCGAGTTATAATTTATCGTTTCGGACTGCGGGGCGACAAATATGGCGACATGACTTGCCTACGAATCAGTCTATATATAAAAATATCATTCGCTTTGTCTGACGCGCCATGAATCAAAATTCTCATGCGAACAACAAAAAATATCAAACCTGCAAGAGTCAAGGTCTCCCGGCGCACAGCCCACGGCCCAAAGACATTGGCGATTGACAGCAGGCCTGGGGCGTGTGTGGGGCGGCGGCACAACCAGAGAAAGGGTGTTGGGTGGGGGGAGAGGGGCAGGGAGGGGATTCCGGGCAACCTAATTAACATGCGGCTGTGTGTGGAGCAGCAGCCGAAAACCGCCTGTGGGTGTCGAAGTTCTCCCTTCGAATTTCTGGCGATTTCAATGGCTTACGAAATTTTAATAGGTCATCTGCGGTTCGCTTGGGTAATTCGAGCACTTAAATAAAAAAGGAGTACAAATTGACCTATAGGATTTATGGGAAAGAGTTTATCGCTATTTCCCCACCTTATCGGGGGAGAGAAATTAGAGAGACTTTGAGTCCAACAAGCTGACGAAGAACACAAGCTTAAATGATTTTAAGGTTCCTTAAAAGTATTCATTGCGGAAGGTTGGGAGGGTGAAGATTGAAAGCCTGGGAGACTAAGAAGTATGATGAAATAGTTAAAGTTTAGAAACTTTGAATGAACTAGGGAAAGGAAGTATAAAGACCTAAGAATAATGAACCAGAGATTGGGAATTGAGAGGCATAAATTAGTCGAAGATTTCAACTCGAAATTAAAGGAAATCAAAAAGTCTGTAGGTCTAATTTCTAAACTTTATTCCAACAGACTTTAAATACTGCAAACTTTAACTGAAAGACCTGAAAGGAAAAGAAGACCGAAGGACCGGCAAAGATCTAAGACTGAAAGACCGACTAACATAAGAACAGAGCAGTTTAATTGCAATTGAACTACAATTGAATTGAATGCTTGTAATACCGGCAATTTTAGGGAATTTGAGGCAGAGGACAGAAATATTTGAGAGTCAGAAAGACCGACTGGAAGACTCAAAGTCCAACTAATTTAAACAAAGAGCTTTCTAGTTCCATCTCTAGAATGAATGAGTGCTTGTTAGTCTTAGGGAATTAGGGACATAGGACCGTAAAGTTTGAGAGTTAGGCAGACGGAATCTGTAGGTGATTGAATGTCTTAGGATATTGAAGAACTCTCATTAGATCTAGAACTGAAAGACTGTTAAAATAAATGTATATGAGATCTAAACTTAGACGGCTTAAAACCAGAGAGTATAGGAACTGGAAAGATTATACAAACTAAAGAGAATATACGGTCTTGAAAGAGTATGCAAACTTGAGAGAATATACAATACGATCTAATAGAGAGTTTACGAACTTGGAAGAGTATACGATCTTGAAAAAGTATACGAACTCCCTGAGCTCTGAGTACAATTTTAAATCTCTTTATAAATCAAATTTCGGGTCAGATTTCTGAGCATCTTATGATTTCCTCTGCCTGATCTAACCGCCCGCAGGTCGAGCCGTAAAAAAAACCTGCCCCCTGACCCCTGGCCAGCTGACCCAGAGGAATGTAGAGCACACGTACGAGAACTTTGTATTTTCATTAATTAAACGTCGACTCGGTTTTCATCTCTCTCGCTGGCGTTGGCCGTTGCCGTCTCGCTTTCGCATTGCTTGCCTTTCATTAGGCCAATATATTGTTGTGTGGCTACTGCAGTTGCCGGTTGGTTAGCCAGTAGCCAGTAACATTTTTTATGGCCAAAACCAGAAGAGAGAAACCGCCGGGCGCAGTTCTCAAAAAAGGCGCGCGTCGGGCGCTTTTAATGAAAAGAAATGAAGCCCCGGGAAGAGAAAATTAAACGCGCCGGAATGGCCCGACCGTCCACTTAAATGAGATGTCAAAATGTTCCCAAAAGTGCAGGAAAAGGTTAAGAAACCAACCGCGGAAGCACAGTCAACCGGCCAGGCAATCAGATGATTTTTCATTAAAAACTTTGCCGCGTTTTATAGCCGCAACGGCCGCAGTGACAACTAAATTAACCCGGCCAGGTGACCAACTAGCGGCCGCTCCATGCGGGCAGCCATCGAGGGATTTTTGGGTGGCCGCCACGGCCCTGATTATGATGCTCTTTTATGGGCGAGACATGTGTCAAATCACGGCCAAGGGGGGCGGGGATGTCACCTCGCCAGCACAAAGCCCCCGCCAGAAAAATAGACCGTGAAATTTACGACCGCCCAGGCTGCTGACCGGGCGGGCGGGCCATGAGCGTAGGGGGGAGGGCGGTGGTTGTGGCAGTTTATTAATTATGATACAAATGCGAGGAAAGTAGAATCAATGGGTCTCCCGTCTAATCCCCGTGAAAGGAGGGCGGCTGGCGCCCGTGCGGCTCGCCACAAAATCCCCTCGATTTTCCGGATGCTTCCGTTGGAGGTCCCATAAATAAGCGCTTAGGAGGGAGGGGGGCGTGGCAAACGTGGAGTCTGAAACTTCCAAGTTTTGACAGTGGCACGGAAATTCTTGATTTATTTTCTCCTTTCTTCTTATGCGTCGTGAAATCTCAAACTTCCTGTCCCCAACCCCAACAGGGTGTCCAAATAATCCCAGATATGGGCTACAAATTGGTTATAGTTTGATAATTATAAGAAGAAGATAATGTTTATATCTTGATATTAATAATTTCTTAATTTAATCTATTTTCAGGTTCGAGTCGAACTCTCCACCCAAAAGGTGAGTGCCAAAATTTTTAAATTCCTTAAGTCGGTAGAGTTAAGATTATTAGATTAGAGTTAAGATTATAAGGGAGAATGGGAAAGCGTAAAGTCTTCTCAAAATACGGAGATTCTTTATAATAATCTTTATAAGTGTCGAGGCTTCTTTAAAGACTTTTTGAGATTTGTATAATCAGATTTTAACCGATAAAATTTCAAAACCAAAGCCCCTTAAAAATCGCAACACTTCGGCAGTCAATGACGATCCAGGAAAGTCGAGGAAATTAAATTTACGATCTTCAGACGGTCTCCCCAGACGGTCCCATCAATTGACCATCCATCTCCCATATTTGCCTCTCTTTCTTTCTTGGTTTCTCTATCTCCGTCTCTCTTTCGCTCTCTTGCCTGTGATGTTTGTGTTTTTTTTGTGGAAAATTTATTTTTAATATTTTTCGTGCATTCGCATTTTGGTTCGTTCTCCTTGCCCCTCGGGGCAGGAGGGGGCCGAGGTGAGGGGATCTGAGACCACTGTGAAAACACAATAAATTAAGAAAATTTATTTGTTTGTGGTAATTGTGCGAATAATTGATGATTATGCCCTCCATTCAGCCGGCAACAGAAGCGGGCAATTTTTTGTTTTTAAGAACAAAAATTGAACAGTGGAAAATTTAAATGGCCGAACTTTAAAAGTGTCAGGGGTTTTACGAAGCGACAACAATTGGTTCCGTAAACCTTAAAGATTCCAGTGGCGGGTTTTTTATAGTGAATTAAATTCAAATAGTCATCGACTTAATCGAATAATAGTAATCGAATTAAAAGATCCAAAGACATTTATAGGAAAAATGTCAGTCTCTGATTTTAAGTATCTTTAATTCTCTTTGGTTCCTTGTTTGGGGGGCAGGACATTCTACCTCTCAACTTTAAGTAAACTTCGTTCTGGGTTTTTTAGAAAGTTTCCAAAGCTCGTCAAGTCTTAAAACACCTGAGGGCGTTCTAAGCCCAAAAGTTTGTTTCCTTAACTCCTGCGAAAGCTCTCGAGTTTAGAGAATTTCAGTGGAAACCTCAACAGTGTAGAAGTTGCTGGATTTTCAGGGAATCCTTGTTGGCTTTGCAACTGGATTCCTTAATTTCTGAAAGGCAAACTCATTTGCTGAGCCTCTGCCCAGGTTTCCTTTCTAGGAGCGGTTAGTTTGTTTTATGCTTTCATTTAATCTAAATAACTTTCAGCATAATTTTCTAATTCAATTGAGGGCGCAAAACTTTCGTACATAAAACAGCAACGACCGCAGTGCCCCCCCCCCCTTCCCCCTTGACCTGCTCACATCCTTTACAGGTAACTGAAACTACGGGAAGGGAAGAGGCGGGCTGACCCCGAAACTGGCGGGCGGGCAAAGGCACCGACGATTGACGAGCCGTGAGCCCAAATGAAACCAAGAGATTTTATGAGCCTTCCCGGTTGTCCTAGAGAGCGAGATAGTCAAGGGTAGCCGAGTCGTCCTGGTTGGTTACTCGGAGCTGAGCATTCGACGGCAGCCGTTGTAACAAAAATTGAAAAACTTTTGCCATCGTCTTTGCTACTTTACGATGGGCGGGGCGCAGCGGGTCTCGGGTATTTTTGGGTATTTGAAATCGCATAGCCAGATAAATATAAAATTCGACTAAAAGTTTACGCGGCAGTAACTTTCGCCCCCGGCTAGTGTATAGATTTTTATCGAGAGGGACGGCAGGCAGTCAAGTGGGTCTACCAAATGCTCTACAACTCAAAGAGTATTAAGGATGCCTTCCCCCACAGCCCACTGCACTTGCCAGCAGCTCCTTGACTTGTCGGGAACTTCTTGGTTTGTCTGTCTAATTGTGTGGAAAATTGTATGAAAATAATCCCAAAGAGACATTCCCCGCATCGGAGACCCCCGCTGGTCCCTTCCCTGTCTTTTAAATGATTGCATTTTATTCTGTTTTCTTTTTTCGACTCTGCGGTTTGTGCATCGGCTGCCTAATCAGGCGCATCGCTCCGTCCCGGTTGATGCAGTCGGCATTCCGGTTTTACATTACCAGGTGTATTCGCTCCTTGCCCAGCCCCGTGAGCCGGGCCGCGGTTGGCCCTGTTTGCTCATTCGGTGCAACGCGTTCTGCGGTTTGGCAATTTTGTTAAAGATCCGACGCGGCAGATACGCGACTGCGACTGCGAATGCAAAGCGAGCGGCCCTCTCTCTGAGGCGGGGAAACAAAGCGTCCTGACCGCAGCACAGCAGGATGGCCGTGGGTCCAGGGAGCCTTGCGACCGCAGCAAAGTAAACGCCAGGCGGTGGGTGGCTGCCGGGCAAACAAATCTTAATTGCAACTGCTCCACACACGCACACCCTCACCAGGAAGGTGGCGGCTTTCTGGCCACTTTAATGGGCAGTTTAAATCCTAAATTGTGAGGTCCTGCCAGGACTAGTCACGTCCAGTTGGCTGCACTTGATCACTGAATCGCGTGTCCGTTGGGGGGCGTGTGGCGCGATTTTAAATAAGGAAAGTGCATTTTAATTGGCCACCAGCATGAAAATTTAAATCAACTACAAAAACACCACTGAAATTTTCATCAGTTCCCGATGACGGTGGGCGGGGGGAGGGGCACGAGCACCGACGGTGCGACAAAATGCCAACAATTACAATTGACACATTCAGGCGACGACAGTGACATATGTATGTTGTGGTGGAGGGGGGAGGATATTCTGTTCATGACCAGCGAAACAGAAATTGCATTTTCCACATTCGTTCGTTCAACCAACGAACAAAATAAAAAGAATCACAATTTCATTCCATTTGCATGCCAAATTGCACGAATTTTAATCGGATCGCCCGCAATGTTTTCCCCGATGATGGTGGGCGGTAACCGGCGGGCAGGACACGAAGTCCACCAAACTTAAAGTCGCATTAGAGCACCTAAATTTTTTACAGTAACCGAAATGGAAATACCGATAGTTGGGTAAAATCCAAAACCGGTGGCAGTCGGCAGTCTGCGTTCTTCAATTAAAAATGCCATTCAATTCAGCCACACATTGAGTGCTTTCAATTATTCCATTAAATGCAGATTAAGTAATGATGAACTGTGTTTTAGTTGTAAATGTATGATATCTTTATTTATTTAATTTGCTTTGTGCGTAAATTTAAAGTTTGAAGTTCGAAATTCACTTGCTTTTAATCAAGAATGTGCTTCAATTTGGGCAGCCCATTGACGGCTGAATGATCGTTCAACACGTGCTATCAATCATTTCGTTCAATGAGATTTCTCATCAACTTCTGCTCTTGCTACCTTCAACTCAATCATTCAATTTTTTTTTAAATTAAAGTCTGCACTTTTAGTTATACCCTTACAACCTATTCCATGCCGCATTTTACTCAATGAAAATTTGCATCAACTTTTGCTCTTTCTACATTCAGCCCAAGCGTTCAATCGATTCGCTTGAAGTCTGCGCTTTCAATTTTGTCTTCAACTTTTCCTATTTCGCATTTCGTTCAATGAGATTTCTCATCAACTTCTGCTCTTACTACCTTCAACTCGAACTATCAATCAACTCTAATCATTTTACTGAATTTTGAACTTTCAATTTTGCTTTAAACTTTGTTCAATGAAAGTTTTCAACAACTTCTGCTCTTTCTACCTTCATCTCCAGCCTTCAATGGAAGTCTGCACTTTCAATTACCTTCAACTTTGTTCAATGAAATTTGCTTTCAACTTCTGCTCTTTCTACCTTCAACCAACTCTAGTCAATTTACTAGAAGTTTGTACTTAATTGTACCTAATTCAATTGACTTTGCATTTTTCAACTTCCAAACTTAGCCAAGTTAGTCGTTCAATTTGCCCGTTCAATTCTGTCTGCCAGGCCGACTCTCTTTCCACAGATCGCCACGCCACTGTGGCGAGATTGTCTAGAGGAAGAGGCGCTAACAGGATCATAAATTCAACGATTAGGATCTCAGGGTATAATAGCTGCCATGTAACCAAGAGAGCGTGCGAGGGCGTGAAATGTGATGTGAATTTCTTCCGATCACCAACCAAAATCACCTTCAACTTTCACTGGGCCTAGGCAATCTTTCATTTCCAATCGGTAAAGTGCCCCAATCGCCCTATAGAGCCTCTGCCCCTTCCCCTGCCCCTTGGACTTATCATAAATTCACACGTCGACTTTGTTGACTTCATTGCGATGGACGGAGGCTGTCGTCCTTCATCGTTTGTCGCTTCCGTTGTCCTCGGCCTGGCTCGCCGGTTGCTGGTGGGAAAAATCATTGGTAAATTTATGAATTTTCTTTTCGTTTTGCCCCATCGGACGCGGAAAATTCGTGGAAATCCGACCTTGGCCATCTCGCCCAAGAGTCACGAGACACGGCGCGTCAACAGAATTGAAATTTCATTAATTTTTACGATGCCCGGCGACACGGCACGCACTCCAGTTGTCCCTTCGTCCTGCCACCTCACCGCTCCTTTCCCTTACTGACTTGACTGTCGACTGTCGCTGACGCCGGTTTACGACTCTTTCAGGGAATTCGTTGAGGCTCTTCGACTGCCCGGTCCTCGGTCCTCGGCCGGTCGAAGATTTCGATGATTTGTGGATGGTGATTTACATTTTTCCGTTCAGATTTTTCGTGGTTTTTTTTTTTTGTTGTTTCCGTTTTCGCCATGAATTATTGATGGCCGGGGGCGGATTGAAAGTGGAAATCCTTTGTGTTTATGGCGACATTAAATCAAAATATTTGCATTTCCTTGAGCTGCCACCCCGATAATCCCCAGGATTCGGAGAAATTCCCCCAATCTCTCCAGCATTGTCGCTTCCTTTGCTTCTCGCTATTTGATAATTCCGATGACGCTGCACTTGACCAGCCATAAAAATCAACGTCCCCTTGCCTTGCCCCCCATGAAATTGTGGCTGGTTCAGAGAATTCTAGATATTTCCGAGTCAAATGGAGCGCGCTTATGGGGGGCATCCTGCGGATGTCCCTGCGCTGTCCTGCAGGGTGCAATGAAGCGTTCGGGTGGCCGTTTGCTGAATGTGTGAAAAATGTTGGCCAGCAATTTTAATGCGCTCCGGTTCCGTAGGACCGACGGACCGAGCGACAATGGAAAATGGGTAAAAATGACAAATGATTATGGAACATAATAAATTTCCACGCTGATTGAGCGAAATGCGAAAAATGCGCAGCAGCTGAGCTGAAAAATCGCATGCAAAATGAAGAAGCAAGAAAGATTGACCGCCCCATTGCCACGCCCTCATTTCGATCCACGAATGCAAAGCAATTTCCCTGGGGCGGCGCATACTTTCCACGGGATTCTGTTTGCCATTAATGAGGCTAATTCCCCCACCCCCCAGGCGTCAGATTGCATTCCGAAACGCCAAGAAGGAAAATTAAAAGTTCATTCGCGTCTCCTTCGCCGCCTTGGCCTCGTTTGCCAGGCGACTGTCAATCGGCCGACAATTCGTTGGGGGCGCAGGTGATTCAGCGGCCCCCTGGCCCGGCGGGGGTGTGTCAACAATCATAAAAAAAAAACCCATGAAGTCATCCGTCTTGTGCAAATATCAAGAAAGAAAAAAAAACAAAAGTCAAGTGTTAATTTGCGTGGGAAAACAAATTTCTCGAATCAGGCCAGGCCAAGCGGCCGGGACAATGCCAGCGATTTGCTACCAACCCACAATCCCCACTGCCTACGACGAACACTCGAGCTTCACGGCTAAAAGCCAAATTATGTCGGAGCGTGTGAAACTCCAGGTCAAGGGTCAACCGGCAAATCGGACTACCAGCTTCGCCCCGGAAGAGTTGCCTCGAGAGTGGCCGGGCAGGTTGACACCGCAAGACATTAACTTTCAAGTACATCAAACATTTTGTTGGCTGTTATCTCTCGGCAGCAACAACAACCAAAACCAACAACAACGCCGAGCGACGAGTTGGGGCCACTTTGGTGGCCTGGTCGTCATCATTGCCAAGCGTCGTTGTTGTTGTCCTCACCCAACTGATTTGAACTTTTCCATGGGAATACGTCACCGGGGCAGGGGAGTTGCTTACACCTCGAAGAATGGAAACTTTGTGCGTTGTTCCATTTGCTGGTGTTGTTGGTGGCGATGTTGTTGTCTTTGTGTTATGCGAATGACATTTTCATGTACGACAAAAGTTGTTGGCTGCTTCTCGTTTTCATTTCTTTTGGCTGCTCGTCTGTGGGAAACTTCGTTATAGTTTATGATTGTTTAATTTCTACGTATTTTGTGGCCGCGCTATTGACACAAAGAGTCGGCCTTTTTATCAGCAGGTGGACCAACTCAAATACTTGATACGCGTTTATCCATTTTAATTAGACACTCAACAGGGGATGCGGCGGTCGGCCGTGAAAAGCAATTTGAATTAATCAAATCATTGCAAGGGCCGCCGGCTTTTGATCCAAACGGCGCTCAAACTTCCCCACAAACATATTTCAATTAACAATCCGCTGCTCTGTCGATCGAAGAACGCTTCGTGCATCAATCAAAACCACATGCAGTTCCCTAGACCCCTTGTCGACTTTCTTTTGGGACAGCTTCATCAGTCGGCTGGGAGGGTCGGCAGCGATTAGCTCTCGTTTCTGGTGTGGAGTAGAATGAAGTGGATCAATTTGGTTTGGCTGGGGCGGAGACTGGGGCAGTGCGTGTGGTCGATTTCATACGCCCGGTGGGACGTCGGTCAGCAATCAACGATCCTTTCTCCAACTTCGAGTGGCTGCCCTTGGGTGGGCCCAGGAGTTCGAGCTCAAGAGCCAGAGACAGCAGCTGGCGACAGGTTAAGGGTAATAACTCACGGCCCTGCTGGCCACCGGACCGCGCCGCCATCATCAATTTTATGGCCCAAAAAAACAAGACACCAGAACACAGAAAAAAAGTGTTAAAGCGCGAAAAACAACGCGACGCTAGGCGGTTGCCAGAAACGCCAGCGTTGGGTAATTTGTTTCGGTTTGTCTGTTTTCCCATCGCCCAACCAGCCAACAATGAGGGACGCATGCCACCGACTCTGCCACCGCTGCCGCCAGGTGACCGACCGGCCGACCGGCCGACGGGGGTCGCTTATTTCGACACTCATTTGCAATTTTTCGTTGACGTTGACGCGGCCGCTGATGGCTCCTTTGGCCGGGCCACTGATAAGGCCGCCGTCACCATCATTGCCCAACGCCCGGGGAACAATGGCAATAATTACACTTTATATTTTCTGATAGAGATCGGCCATCAAGCGGCCACTGTAATGTGCAAAAAGCGCCTCTCCCAGCGGCTGTTCTTCGCTTTTTTTTTCATTCTCTGTCTCTGGCGAAGTCTGCAATTACAAGCTGTCAACTTGGATGTTTTAACGCTCCGCCGGCAATGCGACTCACCTGGGGTTGAGTGGGTGAAGGCCCGGCGGCAGCTGGAAGGCAAAGATCAACAGCAGCAGCTGCCCAGACCCAAAAAACCCGGCCAGCTTTGGTGGGCTGGGCGCAGACGGGGAAGAAGCCCGCCGCAGGCAGCGGCTGAAGGATCGGCTGTCCAGTGATCCAGTTACAGGTCGGCCTCCAGCAACTGACCGCTGATCACACCTGGCCAGGGAAGCAGCAGTTCCTTTCATGGTGGTGCCAAAAAACTGAAACACTGGCAAAGATCACAGCCGGCAGGCCGACCGGTCGGCCGGGCGACCAGTCTGGGGCTCAGGTGGCCACGCGTGCGCAGGCTCAAATTACCAGCGGAGGAGGCCTGAGCGGCAGACAACTGCTCGGCGGGTGGTCCGCCCGTTTGGTCAAGGACAAAACGCGCACAGCTTGACGGGACGGGTCAGGACAATTAGCACAAAATTAACACACGACAGACAGTGGCTGGTGGCGGTGACCTTCGACCTGGCCGATCGTCCTTCAATCTCGTGGCAGAGTCTAATTTGCGGTTTCCACTGTTGCCCATTGTGTCCTTCGGGCCTGTAAAACTTAAGTGGCCTAGGCGCCGCCGCCTGTTTACATAATTGCCCGTGAATTTTCCACGTCTCTGGCATTTCCAGTGGCACAATTGACCGTATCCGGGCCGCAGCGCGGCGCACTCAATTGGGGCAAGTGGATGTGTCACACCGGCGATGGCACCGTCCGATCTCCGCCTTCAATTAGCTTAGCCCGTCGCTTGATTGCCTTCATCAAAACGCCGTCGTCATCGCTGGTTTAATTCTGCAATTGTTGGAAATGAGTTGAGGGGGCGGAGGCGCTGGTCTTACTTTCCCTGACCCGAATTTCTCACCGGTGACTCAACCACTAAAATTACCAAATTAAGTTGACATGAAACTCTTTAATGAAATCGGTTATATGAATGTGTTTGAATGTTCTTAGCTCTAATTGATGAAGGTGTAGGTGTCGGCTAGTTTTTTTTGGGCAGCTCCAAGTTGCTCTGGTAGTCGGTGATGATGAAAGTGTGGCCCTTCCTAACGCAGGCGATGAACACCGGCAGCTCGTAGATCCAAGTCTTCAGCTGCACGGAGAACATGAAGTTTCCGTGGGCTAAACCAACTAAGCGAGCTAAAATCAAAACCACTCCTAAGCCCTAACCTCTTTTATTGAACCAACAGAAATACTCACCCTCCTTGTAGACGCAGTCCAACGAGAATCCATTATAACAGTTGACTCGGATATATCGGCTATACTCCAAATCTTGAGTGGACAAGTGTACAGAAATAATATTTCCACGGATGAAAGACATTTTTTAATATTTCACAAATACGCCACGCGGCACTTGCAGAAACAGAAAGAAAGAAATCCGCTTCGGTATCTATAACCAGTGTTGGTTAATTGCAAATCATATAAAACTTATTAGCTACTGCCAGTGCGCCCCATTCAAGGGCATTTATTATTTTGTCTCAATTGAAATTAACTTTGATTAATTAAATACCTTCATTCAGCCGTTTTGTTCATTGTTTTGTGCAATTTATAAATGCAATTTGTGCAAGATTTATTATCGATTAAATATCGACGGCCTTGATGGGCAGTGATTTAGATTAATATGCTGTCCTTCAATCATTTAAATTGTCTGTTTAGGACTTTTTATTCCCTTCTAAATCCCAAAAAAAACCTTGCAATTAATTGCATGAAAGTCACATAAAAAAGACGTTTCTCAACACTCAACAAAGCCAAGCATTAAACAGTTCTGTACTATTATTTAGTGTTGGTTAATTGCCCTAGTATATTTCTGGTATTTTCTCTACATTTTGTCCACACAACTAAATAAATCCGCTCGCCATGCCGATAAATTCGATAACAAAAAGCAAGCCAAGTTCCCGGTTTGCTTGTAAATATTTATCGGTCCCTTAGTCCCTGCAATCAGACAATCCCCCGTCATACCGGAACGAAGTAATCAATCATTTTGCCGAGCCATTCATGACAATCGGCCAATTGGGCTGCAGCTCCACGGCGACTCCTTTGCCCCGGCAAAATCCCAGCCATCGATGATACATCACTGCAATTTCGCATATTCATTTTTTCTGCCCACGCCGGCGGCCTCAGCGCCAGCAGCTCATTTCAAATGCGCGCCACATTTTGTCGACCTGGCCAACCGACTGACTGACTGAGTGACAACAACCATCACCTGCTGGTGGAGAGATGACGCCCTCCCATCAGCGTGGAGCCCTTTGTGGGACTCAATTATTCAGATACGGATGCGCCAGCCCGCCTGCAATTGACAAGCGTTTAAATGATACACATTTCATGTTTACTTGGGCAACGTGACTTTGCGGCTGGATCGCCTGGGAAGTGGGCACGTTCGGCCAACATGGCAGTGGTTGTGGGCATTCAAATTCACCGGCTTTTGTCTGGGGGCCTGCGAAAGTGAAATGAGCGAAGCGAGCGCGCAGAGATGCCAAATTGGAGCGGCTTGGGCACAAAGGTGGCGGTTCCGCTGGTTGCTGGCTGAGTGACTGCCGCCGGGGCCTGAAAAGGTAAAACGGCTGGCTCCAAATCCCAATGAAAACAAAACCAGACACAAAAACATATAAATTTTAATTATTCTCGCGAATGCGCGAGTCGAGTCGACTGACCCGGCCCGGCCGACCAGCCGGCTGGCGGGATGGCTGACTGGTTGGCTGGTTTGCTGGATTGTCGGCAACTCGGAGCTCTATGAATGCGAGCGCGGCGACGAGTCCCAGAAAATCAAAAACAAAACAATCCTTGGTCTGACTGCATTCGAGCCTGACTCGCAAGTCGTTTGGAGGCTGAAGGAGCGACGCCGCCGGAGTCAATGGCATAATGAAATTGAAATTCCATTGTGAGCATTGGGGGCGTTGCCGCCGCGAAAAAATGCAATAAATATGCATATGAAGCGAGAATTATGGCCAAGATTTGAATAATTTGGTTCCCACACTGCCAAAATGCCTAGCAATTTCTGAAATTCGCCTGAAATTTGTAAGCCTCCGCGGCCAAACCACTTTTAATTAAGATTATAAATAGCCACACTGATCAGACCACAGGATCATTCTTCACAAACCCTCGCAACCCAATTGCCCGCCACCAAAGGTCCCTTGACCGGCAGTCCGGCTCGTCGTCGATAACACCTAATTAGGGTGTAGAATCGTCGCCTTTTTTTCCCTCTTTTAGGGTAGCAGGCCTCTAAAAAGCCGACTGACAACTTTAGCGCCACTTGCCGCCGCCACCGCTGGCTGTGGTGCGGGTGGTCGCCGTTGGCCTAGACGCTGACCCCGTCCACACCCCTTGGGCCGAGGGACAGGCAGCTGCCTAGGCGATGGTCGCGTTGTCGGTGTCTGCGTTTTATCCTGGGCCCGGGCCTGGGCCTCTTCGTGCCTAACAAGATGAGGCTTGAGTTGAGTTTGTTTTCGGTTTGGGTGTCGCCAGCAATTCGTTGCGTTGCGTTGTTTTTGGGACGTCGGCGCTGGGCCTGCCAATTTAACACGAAACCCAAACTGAGATAATTACATGTTAATTCGTTTAGCTGAGACCTTTCCTTTTGGCCCGGCCAGGCTGTTTTTAATCCGACAAGCAGCGAGCGACGCGACTCCAAATCGGCAATCAAAACCAATTTAAGGCGTCTGCTGAGGTGGCGAAGAGCGGCGGCCTTTGTTCTTGCCTCATTCTGGGGGATCCTCGATAATCGATAATTAAGCCGAGTCAACCGTGCGTGTGGCAATCTAGTAGTCGTGGCTTTTCAATCGATTGAAACGAAATGTCTATCGATTGATTTCTTTCTCCACACCCACACCCATTTGAGCTGTGCCCATGGCCAAAATTCAAAATCCCACCCAGCAACTCCACACTGAAGACCAAGAACCGGACGATGCCCCGGCCGAGTGGCAATTGCTGCCGCCTCATCGTTCCCGGCCCAGGCACCGCCTGCGTCGCAGTCCCTTTAGCCCCAAGGTTTTGGGTTTGCTTTTGTTGATCCTGTTTCTCCTCATGGGCTGCCTGAAGCTCCAGTTGCACTTGAGAAGAAGCAACGAGCTCGATGCGGACTCCGAGCAGGCCATGGCCTCGCATGTGGGCCACGGCATCCTCCTGTGGAATCCCGCCAGCTACGAGCCTTGGCTGCTGGGCTGGCGGACGTATGGACAGTGCGGCTGCCTTATAACCACCGAGAGGAACCTGAGCGGCTGCAGGTTCGAGGCTATTGTGTTCGATGCCGATCGGCCGTATTCCCTGAAGGGCCTCGAGTTGGTGAAACGCAAGAAGGACTACCTGGCGGTGTTTGCCGGCAAGAACCCCCAGAAGCTGCTGCGAGATCCGTTCAAGGAGGTGGCAAAGGGCGAGAAGCCGATCTATAATATCACCATGACCTACCGCTTCGACTCGGATCTGGTGTGGCGGGAGTACTTCTTCATGGACAAGTTCCTGCACCAAATGGAGTACCACTTCGTGCGGCCCCACGATCCCAGCTACCTCTTCAAAATGCCCGCCCACGAGATGGCCACGCTGCAGTCCAAGTTCAAATTGAAGAGCCGCCTGGCCGTCTACATGTTCTACGACATCACCGAGTACACACTGCCCCAGAGCATGTACCTCCAGGATCTGCGGCGCCACATCAACGTGGACGCCGTCATGGATTGCTCGGACACCAACAGGTGGGGAGGGTACGGCTGAGCCTTGTGGTCGGGGTTGTTCTATAGATTTCGTTCCTTAGCTGCGCTCTCTACAGATTCATGCTGGTGTTCGAGCCGTCCTACTGCCAGGACTATATCCATCCGGACTTCTACACGGCCCTGAGGAACTACCTCGTGCCGGTGGTGATTGGCTGTGCCAACCTGACCCGCCTGGCCCCGCCGGGCTCCTACATACACAGCATTGACTTCCCCTCCACGGCCGAGTTGGCCTCTCATCTGGTCAATCTCTTCGTGCAGGAGGACCAGTATGAAAAGTACTTCTCGTGGCATCTGAACTACCAGCTGAAGAAGGTGAGCGACGAGTACTGCGAGCTGTGCCAGCTGCTCCAGGAGCCTTCGTCGTCTGCGGATGCAACGCATCCCATCGATAGGAGCGACTTTGTCGACTGGTGGACGCGTTACCAGTGCCCCAATCGGTCTTATGAGTCGGTGCTGGTTTAGGGTCGGCGGCGCGGGTCTGGCCGAAATTATAATTACAGCTTTTTGTTGAATTTTTGTTTAATTCGAGGGAATGCGAACGGCGATCCTGCCGCTAATTTCTGTCGTTTGTTGCTTGCCGCCGAATTGTTGACGCTCCAACACGTGCCGCTCTCGCTCCTCCTGGGATGAGTGGATACAAAGTCTGGTCAGCTTCATGGGAAAGAAATTTCGATTGGAAAAATAAGCTGAGATAAAGCAAATACGGTGAGTGGGCGAGGTGTGTGTGGTGTCGTCGGCCAGGAACGAAAGGAACCGCGCACAATGCACGAAAAACAAACAAAAAAAGAACCTTTTCCAGTCATGGGAAACATTTGACGGGCAACGCGCATTCAGGCGACTCTGACGCATTTCAAAACGGTATCATTTCTTCTGCCCATAAATATAACAAGTTAAATGCTTCACTAAACAATCAGTCAGCGCACAAAAGGGCCCACAGCCCCCGCCTAGCCAACCGGAGGAGTGGGTTTCGGCCACTGTCACTGACTGCGGTTGGTTGGCTGGCTAGGCGATAATGAAACCGACGGGCTGTCTGTCAGTCAGTCAGTCTGTTTGTGGAGTCTCTGGCCTGGGAGTTTGGGCGTTGGGTTGACAGGTTGTTTCTGGTTCCAAGAAGTTCTCATCGGAGTGGCCAGTTGATGTTGCCGTCGTTGGCCGGGGATGCCTTCGTTTCCTTGGTGTTTGTCCATTTTGTTATCAACTATTAAAGCATTTTGTGTTGTTTAATTGACAAACAGGTTTATCATTAACATTTCTTTGTGGTTGTTGTTGCTTCTGGTGATGAGCGTTGGCGGCAGGCAGCAGGCAGCATTGGCGCTTCACGTATTTCCCACAGTCATTTGGTCCATTCGTTTCTACCTGCAATCAAATTCGAATTAGAAAACTACTTGCAAAAATTTAAGAACTTTTGGTGGTCCGATTGAGGTGTCAATGCCACTGTACTTGCCACCTGCCCAGAAGCTGGCCAAGCAGACGTTAACACGCCGGATTAAAGAGCTTCGAGGGTAAAACAAACTGCCGTCTGTTTGCTCTGGCGAGATGCGCGTTGACAGCAATTGCATCGCCAAGTAGCAGCAGCGGCCTGGCCGGCCAACGTGACTGTGAAATCGTCTCGTCCCTCGGCCGGGCCAGCAGTCCCAGTCGCAGTCCCGGAGACGTGCTTAATTTCTCACCTGATGTGCGAGTTGGAGCAGCAGCCTGGGAGCATGAGAGTCGCTGCTGCTGGGGTCGTTTTAATTTGTTTGTTTACCCGGCAACACGGCTGGCTACCCCGGCACCAGCTTCCCAGCAGTGGCCAAGACTATTTCGAATTAGAGAGAGCCAACCGCGACGGCGACGGCGTCAGTGGCGGCGGCGGCAGCGTTCGAGTCCGTCTATTTCGAAGGCTGCCGGTGGTGGTGGTGGTGGTGGTGCGTTTTGGTGTTAACAACTCGACACTTCATTAATTGCAGTTGAACAAGTGCGGCTATAAAAAGAAGATTAAGTTGAAGCAGCGGCCGGCCAAGAAAGGCAATCAAAGCGTTCGATTTGAACGGCGGCTCTTCGCGCTGGCTGCACAAATTTGATTGGTTTTCTTTTTTGTTTTTGGGGAAAAGTTCAATGGTTTCGATTGAACTTAATTGTCTAAGCTTTTTGTTTACATATTTTTTGTGCAATATGCGATTTCAAGTGGTCTTTTCATCCGCTTTAAATTCATTTCTCCGACTCTCAAAATAGACTATGAAAATTTCTCAACTCTTCCCGCCGCACCAATCAATTCGATAGGCGATCGACGCCCGAATGATTCGATAGTTCGATAGTCGACAGCTGGAAGTGGTGAATTGGCAGGAAGAAAAGACTGCCGACAGCTTTAAATAAATACTTTATTTTTTAAAAATCTATTCATAAAACAAAATCCCCTTCGCTTGCCAGTGAACCAGTTCGATAACTCTTTATTCGATAGTTTTGCTCTCGGTCGTATTGGCCACTGTGCAGTCAATAAGAAATCAGAATTAGCTTGCCCAATGAGTACTTTTTGTCCCTGGAATTTAGTCCTTATGGAGAAACATAATTTAATCACGAAAAACTTGTTCCTTTTGGAAATCGCTTGAGCCGGGCGCGACTGTCGAATCCACGATTATCGCCGTGAAGACTATAAAAATAAATCCCATATGCAAATGCACAGCGTTCTACATGGCACACGAAAATAAATCCGCAGTTACAGATACCGTCCCGACGGACCAGACCACCGAACGGCCCGTTGCCAAAAATAGTTTGGCTGCCAAGCCATCAAGGACTCGCGCGCCTAGACAGCCAACGCAACGAGGCGACTGTCGTCCCCAAAGGCGGAGGCGTCTAGCGACTACCGACGAGAGACTTACAAAATGTGACAAGCTAGGGGATTATTTTTTCGCAGAAGATGTTCGGCACTGCTGCGTGCAGATGAGCTGACAGTGATAAGGCGACACCACCACCAGCGGTCCGGTCTGGTCCAGGATCGAAGCAGATGCCTGCCAAGGCAATGTTGATGGCTGCCTGGGTGCCTTACTGGGTGTGCAGTGGCTCCACCCGTGTGGACCCGTGAGAGATGCAAGTGCGCAGATAATCCGAGCGATTTATTGTACAAAGAACGGACGGGGGGGAGGGACGGACTGGTGGTGCCACCGGCGACAACAACAGAAGTTGTGCCAGCAATTTAAGACCGATTACACGTCACAATGGCATTTTAAGTGGCCATTGTCATCGGGCTCCGCACACCAGCGATTTGTGCGGCAGACCAAAATTTCTTTCTTTACATCAACATCAACATAAACATAAGCCAGGCTAAAGTGAGAAATCTCTTGGGGCCTAATTCTGTTTGCAGGCAATGCAGGGCACTCGGGGCGGGCGCGGCTCGCGGGGCTTGTAGGTCTCGGGGTTCTTCTTGGCCGCCACCTCCTCGGCCCACAGATGGTTTAGGTAGGCCTCCAGTTCGTCGACCCTGTCCTGGTCCTCGCCCGAGCAGCTGGTGAAGAAGTCATCCTCATCCTCGCTCAGCTGGTCGGTCTTCTGCTCCTCGCGGCAGACCTCCGAGCTGCTGTCGCTGCCTGGCTTGCAGTCCACGGGGCAGTGGTGGTTGTCCCAGTCGGTGGGCTCCTCAGTGGTGCTCACCTCGCTGTCGTCCTCAGCCTTTGGCTTCTTGGGCTCATCCTCCACACGATACCACTTCACTTTGTAACTATCCTGGCCACACTCGCCGAACTGCTCGCCCGTGAACTGGTCAATGTTGCACTCGCAGATGAGGAACGGCGAGTGGCAGACCTCGCAGCGCGGCAGGTTCAGCTCGTGGTTGAGGATCGGCCGCGGCCGCTTTAGCTTCACTTGCGAGTTGATCTTGGGCACTTGCAGGCCGCACATGATGCAGGACTTGGGCAGATCCGCACACTCGGCCAGTTCGTATTTCTCGCGCGGCCTTTCGCCGCTCTTCGGATGCCCGGGCACCAAATGCTTGCGGCATCCATGGCAGGGGCACCCGGGAATCAATAGAGGATCGGCCCGCGCCGTCATGCGCTTGAAGAGGCCCCGGTAGACCAGATTGATTTGCTTCTCGTAGGACTTGTGGGCCCAGAAGAAGGCTGCCTTGTAGTTGTCGAAGATCCGGGCCGTCTTGTAGGCCGCATGCATCCAGGCTGCCTTCTGCGAGTGAATGGCCATGGCGTCCTGAATGGGCGTGCTGATGGTGGTCTGCGGTTTGCCATGGAAGAAGGCCTTGAAGGCGCGCTTCAAGATCGCATAGGTGAGCATCGCCTCGACCCGCTCCATCTCGCACTTGATGCGCAGGGCCTGCAGCATATCATCGCGATTCAGATGGTTGCCATGAGAAGGATTCGGAGCACACTTCGTCCTCAGCTTCTCATGGTAAACAAAGGCCCGCTTGATGATCGGCTTGGCATTGTACGACTTTGTGGTGTTGAGCCCGCAGATCAGCATGATCTGAGGGGATATAGTTAAAATAAATAAGAGAGGATCGGCAAATCTCACCTGAGCTATGGAGGTGGCAATGTCGTCGATGTTGTCGTCGAACAGCTGATAGGGATCCAATTTGCCTTTGCAATTGCAGCAGTATTTGGCGGCCAGGTCGGCCTGGATGGCCGCGTCGTCCAGGGCGTTTTTCGTTTTGCCAGTTCTGTTCATTTTACCGGGAATTTTTATATATGCAAATACTCAATCCAACTATTTTTTTACAAATTTTGCGATTCTCTCCAAACTTTTGTTATACTCGATTTTTGACAATTGAATCGACCAATCGAATGGACCCACAAAACTATCGAAATATCAACGCTGACCTAGATATTTGCCAGCCCTCGGCACATTCTTCTTCTTCTTTTACATTCTTCTAGGCCAATTATGCTAAGTAGATGTGGACAGATGGTCGTTTATCGGGCGGGCCGACAATTCGATATCTTCATTTGGGGCCGCAATCGCAATCGAAATGCATAAATAAAAGCGCGCAACGGCCGAATGGGCATGTTCTTTCTGGCGTTGTTCGTTTCGTTGTTGTTGTTGTTCTTGTGTCACACTAAATTGTTCAAATAAATTAAGCCATATGCATGTAGCTTTCTAAAACAGACGCTTCGCCGCCGCCCAACGATGGGGGCCAAATAAACACGACGCGGGCCCTGCGCTCGCCTCTCCAAAAGTCACAGAGGCCGCCGCATTGTCATTTGATAAATTATGATATTTGATCAATTGTTCACTGGCCCGGGCCGGCATCGGCATCTGCGCCTCAGCATCTCTAATGAAATGGTCTCTCTCCCTATCATCATCGTATTAAGTTTCCAAGCTGAACTTTTCTTGTATTTACATTGTAATGGCATCTGGCGGCCAAACACACCAAGAAGACATCGAGACACGGACAGCCAGACGGACATCGCCCATTCATCTGCATAACTACGGCAGCCAAGAATTTAGGAGGGAGACGGCGGATGGCACCAGAGAACCAGAGACTGCCGTGTGCGTGGCTCTTTGTGGTGGGCTAATAGGCCCGTCCCGAAGGCTTTGAGCCGCACCGCCGTTTGCCTTGGCCGCCTCGTGGATTAATGAATGGCGGCCGGGACAACTTGGCTCCCGGACTTGGACGTGTGTAGTTACTCTTGTTTGCCTTTGTCTGGGCCCCTCAAGAGGGCTAATTATGTGTTAAGGTGTTGCCGCCGTCACCATTGTCGTCTCTGGTTACCGGGTTAATTCAGATTAACCAGACAAAAAGAGGGGGAGCAGTTGTAGGTCCTGGCCGCCCACGCCAGCTGACCTCTTTTATGGCCCACTCATCGCTATCGTAAAATTTAACACAACATTTGTTTTGCCAGCGCGCAAATGTCACAACAGGCGGGGCGGATGGCTGGCGAGGGCCATAAAAATCAAGGGGCACAAATATTTTCAATAATAAATCTATTTGATGACACAGCCAGGAGGCCAAACAATTCATCAAGGGACTCCCCGGTTGGGTCATCAAAAATTTTTATTGTGAAAATGGAAAGGATGCGCCGATGCGCGTTGACAGGCGAGGCGCCCAAGCGAAGTGCTCGTTAAAAATCACAAAGTGAAGTCGCCGCGACTTGCATGATTAATCGTCGTGACTTCCACTCACCCAAGCGCACACTCCACACACACACAGCACACACACAAGTGTATGAGGCGAGCAGCTGTCGATGCCTTGACCTGCTCGTAATATTGGCATTTTTATTAATCTTCTGCCGGGTGACTCGGCGACTCTCCGATGCCTCGCTCAATGGAGACGCGTGCGGTGGATTCGACATGGTGGCCCCGACCAACCGACCAAGCGACCAACTGACCGACCGGCAGACCGACGACCTGTGGTCTCCTGAGTGGCCTGTCGTCCGTTCGTTCGCTTTGTGTGCATCTGTTGCCGTTGGCCGGCCAATTGGGCGATCAGTGGCCCCAGCACAGAAGTCCTTGCTGCCAGCTGTTGGCCTCTGACTTCTCAAGGTGACATAAATTTCACTTTTAATTGAACTGTCCTTTTCAACTGCAAACACTCGCAAATGCTTCCCTGTCCCGTTATAGGCCAATAGCCAAGGCCATTTGAGTTCCTCACTTAAACATTTTGCCTCGAAGTTTGCAATTCTTGGGCTCCGTTGGCCTTCGTTATCTGCTATGGAATCAAAGTGAACCTTGTACACTTTCTTTTGGGGATAGTCAGTCTTTAATTTCGACTTTATGTGGGTTTCTAAGGAAGTTTAAGTTCCAATGAGAGCTCTTTTTCCTAATCTTGAATATGTGCTTCAATTTCCAAACGCAATAATCATTAATACGAGTTTTCGATCTGGTAAATGAAGAATTCTTTATCGCTTACTGTTTCCCCTTTTTTCTCCTCAATATCTTAAAACATATTTCACATATCTTAAAGCATTTTGAAGGCTTATAAGCTTCTTTAATCTGGTGAACAGAACTTTTATTGATTCTGGATTTTTAAGGAAGTTTGGAAGCCTTTTCCTAATCTTGAATATGCGCTATGATTTCCAGACGAAGTCGTCAGCATTTCGAGTTTACGATCGAGTAAATGAAGAATTCTTTATCTCTTCCTGTTTTCCCCTTTTTTCTCCTGAACTACTCACCTACTCGACTGCCCAAATGAACTTATTTTCACATATTTTAAAGCATATTGAAGGCTTATAAGCTTCTTTAATCTGGTGAGCTGAACTTTTATTGATTCTGGATTTTTAAGGAAGTTTGTAAGCCTTTTCCTAATCTTAAATATGCGCTATAATTTCCAGACGAAGTCGACGGCATTACGAGTTTTCGATCCAGTAAATGAAGAATTCTTTATCTCTTCCTATTTGCTCTTTCTCTCCTCAACTGCTCACCTCCTCGACTGCCCAACTAAAATTATTTTCACGTATCTCAAAGCTTATTAAAGGCTTATAAGCTTCTCTAGAATCGCTGTTCATTCTATGGTTAGAAAGATCTCTTCCCCTGCCCTTAATTTCCTTCCAAGCTTGAAGTCCTTAACGCTTGGCTTGGCTCAACGCATTGCCAGCGACTGTGACCAAAATTTGTTGAAGATTTTGCCGCAGGCATCTGCCTAGCATCTCTGCAGAGCCTTTGCCTAAATATAAATCAACACCCAGACGCCGAATGCGGCGGAGTCGCCTTGTAATTGCTTAATTAAATTGCCACTGTAATTTTCTAATTTGAAGCCAGGACGAAAGGAGTCGTTGCTGGAGCATCTGCTGCTGGGGCGCGGCACTAAATCAGATTTGCTGACAGGCCAAGACTAATTTTGTGCCCAAGATCCCGAGAGCAGCTTGCCCGACGCGACCTCCCGAAGCCTTTCAAGTGGACCCGTGCTAATGGGGCCGATGGGGGTAGGGGGCAAAGGTGCAGGCAGCCTCGAAATCCCAGACAATTCGATGCAGCGAGTAGGGACCTTTAATTTATGAGCACATGCGTGTCCTGCGTGGCTGCCGCCAACGTGCAAACAGACGTGGAAGTCGTCGCCAGAACGGCGCATGCTCAGCGGCGGCTTAGCGTGCCCGGTGGTTGTCAAAGGACACGACATATGCACGATCCTTGGCCCATGCCAAGTGTGTACTCTGCTGGGCCCATAAGTGGTATTTATTGGTTTTGAGAGCGGCGACAACTGCCGGCGAACATCCTGCCCGGCAAGGATTGAATTACGCCGGCGACACATTTGTAAACAGGCCCGAAAGATTTAGAACTACCGGCCCAGGAGTCGCCGCGGCGCGCCTTATTGACAAAGGCATTAGGCAGGAGCAAACTGACGCTGAATCCTGTCGGCCACACCGCGTGTTTGCTGTCAATCGGACGGCTCGCTGTCTTCTTGATTGACGGCCTACAAATTTGTCCATTTATCAATGAATGGCGGAATGACTTTCCTTGATAAATCGAGAAATCGATGTTTTCACACGCAACTTGGAGGGAGGCCCGTTGATTGAGGTCTGAACAAGTCCTGGACGTTTTACATATGTCACTTTCGGGTCGCCCCACGGCGACCTGACAAATGTGGAAGCATTTCGAGGGCACGACAGTTGGCAAGGAAACCCCTCGAAAATAGGCGAGCCAGAAATTCGATATGAATCAAGTGCCACGTGTCGTCCTTTGCAAATTTTTTCGGCCGGCTGCCCGACGACAGATGCGCGTGGCCCAAGTCCTGGCCCGAAAATTTCTTCGCCAACTGGCGGGCCTAGGCCCGCGGAGGCGTTGAGGAGGCGGCAACGCTTCTCGTTTAACCGCAACCGCAGGGCCCTCCGCCGGCCGCCGATTGCGATTCCGATCTGCTGACGAAAAAGAAGAAAAAAAAACTACAAATTCGGCGCATCAGCGCATCTGTGCCGCGTACCCGTTCGCCGGGGCGGGGGAGCGTGGAAATGCAATGAGTGCAGGTTGGCGGTCCCCTCGGCAAGTTAGCGGTTGTCGGCTGTCGGCCGTCCGCCGTTACTTCTTGCGCGAAATTTATGGCTGGCAGTTGCTACCTGGCTGGGGCGTCCTGGAGATCGCGATCGGGATCGCTGGTTTGGGCAATTTAGATCAGCTTCCAGTTTAATTTGTGCGGCTCGTTTTCTGGGGCGCGCATCTGTTGGCCTGGCCCGGCCGCCTGGTGCTTGACGGGCTGGCATGCTAATGTGGCCAGGAACCGTAACTTTGGCGGCTGCACAGCTGCCCTGAAATCTGGCGGCCGTAAAGTTCAACCGCCGTGTCCTCAATTGAGGGCCGTCTAATCAAAGGAGCTGCCCCCGCAACCCCTTGTCCTTTTTCGGAGTGACAAAGGTGACACTGAGGGCAGTTGACACACTTGAATGTCTTCGTGGGCGGGGAGTGCGTGTAATTGAAAACCAACAAGCGTTTGGCATGTGCGATGTCCACTTAAATTTTGGGCACTGAACACCTCAAGTGACCGGACGGGGGCCCCGGGCAGCGGGTGTTAAACGCCGGGTCTGTCTTTGAGCAAGGACCTTCCGCAGGGACCTTTGGTTGGCTGCACTCGCCATTGAACCCACAAAGTTGCGAGTCAATTTGTCAGCGCATTGAAATTCGTGAGCAGCTCTCAATGGGCAATGGAAATTCGATATGTTTGCATAGCAGCAGCTGCGTTCGCTCCTCCTTCCTTCCTTCCTTCCTGTGCGCCTTCTTTTCATTCCAATCGACCGACTGACGGTCCTCAAATGTAGCCATCGAATGCATATGCTCAATCGTCCCCCCTGCCCCTCTTGCCGGGCTGAATGTGAAAAGCCTTTGGCATTCAATCTGCGGGAGTCCTTGCCACTCAATCATGTGAATTCAATTCAAATCCGTTGACTTATTTGAGCTCTTGTCCGGAGGAAATAAGTAGACTCAGCTGGCAGTTCAGCCAACCCATCTCCGAATATTTATTGCGCAATTTAATCATTGACAACTCCCCGCTCCTTAATATTCGCCAATCCGCAGCGATAGACAATCCAAGGCCTGCAGGTCTGGGCGAGGCTGTCGGGCAGCGCGAATTCCTCGCGGCCGATCGTCCTCAGCACGTGCACTTTATCCTGGATCAGCAGCTGGTGGCTGAACTCGTTGATAACCAGGAGAAAGCTCAGGTTCTCCGGCAGCGAGTTGGGATTTTTAGGCGGTATTTCGTAGGCAAACATAATCCCAGCCGAGTGGAGGGTAACGACCCCTGCCCGGCCGTTCAATCTGTCCACGTTGAAGGTTTCGGCCAAGCGGGCGGCCAATTTGATGAGGCCACTGAACTCGACTGAGCTTTCCAAAGCCTCCATGTCCTCCGGGTACAGAGTTTTGATGCGGTTGTAGACCAGGACGAGGGTGTGCACCAGGGCCATGCCAAAGTTGATGACGTTGATCTTCAAACCGATCTCCAAAGTCGACCGCAGGATGTCCCCATAAGGCCGGTAGAACTGCAAGGATTCCAAGCGAATAAGAGAAACAAAAAGCAAAGCTCTACTCACTTTTTCGTAGTATTGGAAGACCATTCCCGATCGCATTATGGGCACGACATTGAAGGCCACCAGCTTGCAGTAGCCCGCCAGGACACGTTGATTGGACTCGAGTTTGGCTTGGTTCTCGGGCAGCATCAGTTCCTCGGGCTCGCCTAGGAATATGTTCACCAGGAGAAAGCTCTCCAGGACTTCATGCTCATTGATGGAAGATTTGTATTCCAATTCCCGAATAGCAGCATTCGAGCTCTGACGCAAAGGATCTCCGAAGAGCAGGAAGAAATCGCAGACCAAGCGAAAGGCCTGCAAAAAAAGATAAAGCTTCGATTCGGGGAGGTTACAATGTCCTACCTGGCAGCCTGTGGACGAGTTCTTCGAGTATTGGATCAAATTGAAGGCCACGAACAAGAAGGACTCGAGATTCTCTCGCAGTTGGCAGCTGCCCTCCGCCAGGTCCAACTCATTGTCCTTGGTCGAGGAGTCGCTCAAGGCCTTCAAGCTCCAGCTCAAGGACAAGTTGCACAGATGCAAGTACAGTCCCACAAAGTCCTCCGAATGGCTCTCCATATCCCTGGCCTCCACCTTGAGACTGGCCAGAAGCACACTGCACTTCATCCACTCGCTCAGGTCGAAGAAAGAATACAGGACCTGCAGCAGTCGCAGGGCATCGGTCATTTGACCTTTAGCTGGATTGCTATCCCTGCTGCCTGCCCAATCCTGAAAGGACTTCTCGGCCAACTTAAAATTGGTCACCACGCTGTTGAACAATTCATTCCGCCGGGCCTCCAGGACCAAACTGAAGTCTGAGGGCGATTTGAAAATCACTTCCAGGCTCTTGGCCGCCATCATGAGCACGTCTACTTCGCGGTGCCCAAAGAGGATCTCAGTCAGCTGGTCAATCAAATCCAAAGCCTGCTTCTTCCATCTCCCGGACAGAAAGACCTGCAGGTCCAGATACTGAGGCAGCTCGATGAGGCTCACCAGGTCCATGGAGTGCCCGGTGGAGCGGTGCTGGCGGATCAAGGACTCTATGGTCAGTCCGAAGCATTTCATGGTCCTTTGCTGGGCATTGGGCTTCGGCTGGCGCTGCAGGTCCTTGGTATATCGTCCTGCTGGCACTTCGCCCAGGACCGATTGCTTCACGCTGCAGTTGATCAGCTCAATGAGAGCGGAGACCTCAGTCGGCTGCAGGCCCAGGCTGGATTGATTCTTGAGCATGCCCACCATGTGGTCCCAGTCAAAGATCAGATCGTTGACATCGTAAAAAGCATCCACCAGATAGGCAGCGTGTTCGTGCTCTCCGAAGTCGATGAAGAACTTGAGAATCTTTTGAATGCACATGGTGGGGTCACTGGAGCTGTTGTCTCCAAACAGCTGAAGTTTCACGAACTGGGCAGCCGTCTGGGCCAGGCCGCGATGGTAGGAGAAGACCAAAGCATTGATTAGACCTTTGATCTCTTCGGAAATGCTGTCGGGAGACTTTCTGGAAAGAAATCCTCCTCAGAAAACAGTTCACCGGTGAACAATTCACTTACTCGTAGAGCAGAAGGATCAGTTTGACGGTCAACTCGACCAGCTCGTTGTCGTCTTCTTCCAGGAGGCCCACAATGGTGCCCAGGTATTTGAGGCCCAGCTCATGACACACGTCCTGCAGGGGCCTCAAGGCGAACAGCCTCAGCAGGCAGTCCAGGCTACACTCTCTGACTTTGCCGGCCGTGTCCCTCAGGGCCACGAAGAGCAGCTCGGTTTGCTGGTCCTTGAGGAAGCAGTTGGGAAACTTGGCCAGCCATACACTCAATTCCTTGAGGCAAATGTGGCGAATATCGTCGACTATGTCGCGCCTGCGCTGCATGAACACCGAGTCGAACAGACTCAGCCAAAGAGTCTCCACTTTGGCAAACTCCAAAGCCTTCATATCGTTCAGGGAAGTCATCATTTTCACAGCTAAGAAAGGGAAATAAGGACATGAAAGCTTAGGGAATTTTTTACCCTCACCTATCAAAGTGCTGGTGTGCCTCAGAGCGCGAATGTTGGAGTCGCAGGCCGTGGTCAGGAACTCTATGATGTTGGGCAGGAAGACTGCGTCCAGGATGATGATAGTGCCGTCCGCGGAGGTCAGCAGGGTCTGCACAAAGTTCGACACCAGCACGGTGAACCAGCGGTCGTTCTGGACCACCATGGGATACACCTTGCCCACCTGGTGAAGAATACGATTATACAAGATTTTAGATGCTTTCGTCTTTCCTGCTCACGTTCAGGAATTCCGCGCAGTTCTTTATAATCTCCGCAAAGTTAAAGGGCAGCGAGATCTTCTCTGGTATTTGATAGGAGCCGCCGCTGGCATCCAAAACGAACTGCATGAATCTAATCAAAGCTTTGCTGGGCTTCGCCATATACAACTCAATCCAGTTGAACGCCAGCTCCTGAGAAAAACACACTTAATCCAGGACAATTTACAAATTTATAAATCACTCACCGCGGCGGGAAGTTTACGGCGCACTAATTTATATAAATCCGTCGTAGTTTCTTTTTCCTTTCCTCTGCCCGATTCCTTTGCGCTAAAATAAAAGTTCCTTAAGTTGCTGGGTTGGGGGTGAGGGGAAACTCTACCTTGGGTCAGATTGGATGGCATCCGATTCTTCCATATTTGCGGAACACTCTTCCTCCATAATTTCTGTAAATTACTAAGCCCGACAAACCACGCGTTGACGGGACAGGGCTGCCAACTCGCTTCGAATGCCATTTGAACAAAGCAACCCTGAAAATTTCTTATTCGCCCAGCAGGCCAGGCAAAGTTGAATACTCGGAAAAGTATTAAGTTTAGTCAGTTCACATTCCACTACACACCTGAAAACATCTCAACTTGTAGGAAAAAATTCTGTGTCTTAAATATTTGGTCGTGTGATATATTTTTTTTTTTTGATTGAAATTTTTGTAAGTCAAAGTGATTCATCATGTCATCGGAACATACTTCGGACTACGAGGACATGGACACCGATGATGGGGAGTGCGAGAATTCCCCTCTGCCCCGTGGTGATTTCGAGAACATGATTCGCGAGACCCTCGACATCTTCGGTGGTCCCACCAGCAAGGAGACTATTCTCCTCATGCTGAGCACTGCCACCGACCGCGAGGTCCCCGAGATAATCGAAGACGTGGACAGCCTGATCGATTCTCTGATTCACAAGGGCAACATCAAGCAGAATAATGGGGAGTACACCCTGGCCGGGCGGTGGACACCCAAGCCTGCAGCTGCGGTCGAAGGCCAACAAGCAGTTGAGGATCCTTTGTCTTGTGAACCCTCGACTTCGGACTTGAATCAAAACTAAAGCCGTTTGAGTGTCCTTACTCCTTACACTCAACCGAAGCTTATATTATGTAAGGTCAGGACATCTTCCGGTTCTTCTGGTTCTCATTTTGTGTCCTTTTCTCTAGATAATGAAGACATTTTCTCAATCGCTAAATGCAAATTAATTCGCCGATCAGTTTTATTTCAAGTAATCCCTTAAGTGAGACATAAGGAATCGTTTTATCTCGGCAGATTCCTTCGTATCTCAGCTTAAGAGTATTGTCCTTTTTTGTTTGCGTAATAGGCGAATTAATTTGCAGAACACTTAGAAGTAAGTTAAGCGAATCTCAAGTCTCCCAGATTTATTAATTTCTTATGGGCTTTGCAGTTTTGTAAGGATGGATTCTTGGGGGCCTTCAAGAACCCCAATGGAGTCTCCTGTTAATAAACGCGCTCTTTGCTACAATTCCTCAAGTCTCAAGGGATGCTAGGCTGGCGGCTTGAGAATTTCAGTACAATTTTATGAACCACACAAAAAAAAAAACAAATGAAAATAAATACAAGAAAACCCAAAATGCCTGCGACTTTGCATTTGACGGTTCCACTTTCCCACCGCAAGGACAAACAAATTTGTGTTGGTCCTCGCTGCTTGCGGTTGTAGTTGCTCTTTAGGTGCCGTGATAATTCAATCGAAGAGGCCAAAACTATGGCACTTGGCAAACAGAGAGAAGCCGCCGCGCCGCCAATTACCATTCCCATTGAGGGCTGCGATCCCAGGTAGCAAATAACAAACAATTAGCCAGGCCAGGCAGACCAGACCGACTGATCGAGAGTCGGCCGAGATCTGAGGCCGGCCGACTAACAAGGCCGAAGGTCCTTATAATCAAGCCTGGACTGGACCTGGCCCGGGTCGGCCCCCATTGAGATGGCAACACAAATATTGACCGTGGTTATCGCACGCGATCGGATCGACGAGATCAGAGCAGCGCGACCGCCTCAAACCGTCGAGGGTGGAGGCTGTGACTTGCAAGAAGGACGTCGACTGTCTGGATGATCCGACGGCGCAGGCTTTACTCCATTTCTGCTGCCGAAATTATTTCAATCTGCGCTGATGACGCGGCTCATTTCGCGTGGCTTCCCGGCTTTCCAGGAATCTTCAAAGGCCTCGCCTGGGCGAGGGGTGGGGCGGGGATTTATGGCTACCAAAATATTGACGCCCATCAGCGTCGGCAGCTGTCAGGGTCGGCGGCTGGCCAGTTTGTGATTGAAAGATCAATCGAGGCAACTGCTCATCAGCTGCCCTTGGGTAATTGGAGTCGCCACCTCGACCATTGCCCCGTCCATTGGTCCTGTCATATTCAAAATTCTTTGCCTGTCCGAGTCGAGATTACTGAAATTTGACCTTTGCTTTGTTGCCATTTCAGGGAGAAATTAGCCGCTGTCCGGCCAATAATTTGAATGCCCTACCAGCAGCTGCCTTCAATTTGCACACGTGGCACTCCGCGCGCCAGGATCCCAACTCTCACCTGCCCAGCCCCCCAGGCAGCAGGCCAAGGCAACTGATTTCCGATTCTCGGGTGAGTTTTCTATATTTTTTATTTCAATCCGGCTAATTAGCCGTTGGCCACTCGACCAAAGTTTGGTATTTGTCAAGCCGCCTCCTTTGTCCTAACGGTGGCTACGGTTCAATCGCGTTCAATGCAACCTGCAATTAGGCTACGAATTCAGGAAACAAAACAAGCCGACCGGCAATTAAACTCACCTGGGCAGTGCACTTGAGAATTTGGGTCACTCCAGCGATTGAAACTGAAAGCCCCGCCTCCGGAAAAGTTATTGTTTTGCGGTGCATAATTAATCAAAACCAAAAAGAACTCAGCCGAGTGGGTGCCACAAAAGGCACCGCCAGGGCGGCAACACGCACGCGACCAAAAGTTGCATCCACAAATCCCACATCCGATTGACGCACGGACAGCCTGGCAGCCGGTCGATTGGCCCTTCTAATGCTGCCCCACGCTGCATACAAATGATGTTGCAAACGCCCGTTTCCGTTTCCAATCGACGCAGCCAGCGCCGCAGCGGATATGCAACCGCCGTCCGCCCGGCCCAGTCGATCATGTGGGTGCCTCGCCGGCCAGTTAACTCGTTTTCTTGCCCCCCCTCGACGAGCAGCTTCTCTCTGAAAACGGCGCGTTGGCGAATCGCCGGATGAGTCATGCCGGCCAGACCAGCCCAGACCGCTTTGATGGTGGCAATTGCACCACAGACGGTTACCTCCACTCCAGACTGGAGTCGTTCAATTAGTGGGACGGCAACTCCAGCCAGCCAGGCAATTTGCGGGCCGAGGCGGCGGCCGTGAGTGCGGCAACTTCCTCGCTTGCTAATTGACACACCTCGTCTCGTGGCCTCTTGGTCGTGGGCACATCACGTGCTCCTCCAGACAGCCGCCAGCATGACTCATCACTTGCCAAATCAGTTGAGAGTCCACCGTCCCATCGCCTTCCCCGGGCGGTTTTATGAATGAACCGCGACGACGACAACGACGACGGAGCCGTCGGCCGGCTGCTCATTCAATTTTTCTATGCGCGTAGTCGTCGCCGTTGTTGTTGGTTGTTGTTGTGGTTGTTGTTGTTGGGCCTGTTGCTGGTGTCTACAACTTTTGCCTTTATAGTAAATCGTGTTTTGCATACGCGAGTAGGTTGACAGCCGCCCGTTTGTCGATTGATGGATTTTTACCAGCGCCGGTTGGGCAGCTTCTATAAAGAAATCAAAACCAAAATTGAAAAATTCATTCATAAAAAAGAGAACAGAAAAAAAGTTGTGTCGCTGATAGCGAAAGAATTCCCCGGGGGGATAAGGAACCTCGGCATTTCGACACGTCGCCGCGGAGTTTCTGGAAATCGAAGAACACCACGGAAATTTACAAGTCAATTTAGTAATTGAAAAGAATTATGACATACGATGGACA